>BQNB010139211.1:0-17589 GCA_026074375.1 Tanacetum coccineum
TGAATCACGTTGAGCCTTGCATAAAGCACATCGAATCAGGTTTAAGTCGGTATCACTACCGACATCACATTGCCTCACTCGATCCTGCGTTTTGAGGCTATTCCCCATGATTAACCACAAATGAAAGGCATGTCGTGGGATTGCATGTGAAAACCATACAACTCGATACCAATCAACTTGGGCTCCTCTATTTCTAAATGCTTCCCATACCTTTTCAACACTAAACGCCCCCAAAGTGACATTCTTGTCCTTCCACTGCCAAGTATCAGGACTAGATTCAACTATTGTCGGGACAACAATCTGTGCTAGCTCTGGGCCTTCCGAATCCATGATTGAGGCCATAACCATACCCCATTCGAAATAAGATCTGCCACATTATTCTTATTTTGAAATCCTTCTCTTGTGATATCTCAATTAGACAATAAATGAAATAATGGGCTCAAATTACACCAATTATCATACCAAATGGATGTATTTTTACCATTGCCATTACTGTTCCAAACAAAAGGTCCCAAATAGTACGCCATTTCAATTTATAAGTATGTATCCAACGAACCCATACGGATTCCTTATTAAATACAATATTCCAGATGTGAGTCGTCAAGAGGGCAATATTAAAAACATCAAGGTTACGGAGCCTAAGCCCACCCTCCCACTTAGGAAGGCAAATATCCTCCCATGCCACCTTAGCCTTACCCCGTTTATATTCACCATTACACCATAGAAACACATTGATAAGCTGTTTCGTTGTAATATTTCATAAATGTTACCCTGGGGAAGAAGGAGAAGACGAAAAGTCCTTAATAAACATGCAATGTTAAGAATTTATTAGACTTCATAGTTGAGGTTCTAGCAAATGATAGAGATTTGTTTTTCCAATCACCAATCCGGTTCTTCGCCTTTTCAACAAGGATTTTGCAATCCTTATTTAAGAGCTGGGACGAAATAAGAAGAACACCAATATATGTAACCGGGAGCTCTCCCTCAGAAAAAGGCATAATGTTGAGGATGGCTTGCTTTACATGTTGAATAACAACACAAAAATAAGCAGTACTCTTAGGGATACTCGGGATAAGGCCCGGGAATGATTTGAACTCATCTAATGATTCAAGAATAACACGAGCTGAATTCACATCACCCCTAGCAAATATGTTGTTTGATTTGTTGCTTCCATTGTTTGTGATTTAATTTAGTTAGGTGAATTATGATTTTCGTTTTTTTCGGATTTGATTTGAGATTAGAGGAAGGATCCGATTTGTAAAATGGGCGGGTTGACCACTATTTGAAAACACTAAAAACCAAAATAATTAGTAGATGAAATAGTGTAAATTATTGATGTATAAAAAATTGAAATAAGTTGGGGGAAATGAATGTAATGTATCTACACATGGTCACTTGAAGAAATACTAACTAATTTTTTGTTGCTATAAAAATTGCAACTATTTTAACAATCTCCTTACTAAAATTAGATGCTAAATCCATAATTTAGTAACGATTTTTTATTGTTTCTAATGGCTTTTTCTAGTAGTGTTAGCCGTTGGCTGTAATTATAAAATGTAAATGACTTATAATATGATAGGAGGGTATATCACTCATTTACAGTTTTAACAGCTCCGAACAATATTAAAAGCTTTATGAATCAGCTTTTTATTTATGAGCTACTTATTTAAAATAAAAGCTTAAAATTGATGCATCCAAACAGAGCTACTTATTTTGAAAGAGATTATTTTTATAACAAAAAGCTTACAACTCCTTAAAAAGCTTCAAAAGAGCTCTTGCCAAACAGAACCACATTCTTTTTCGTTTATTAAAAATTGAAACCTTGTCCAACCTTAGTATCATTATCGGACATATTGATCTCTAAATTTGTTATTTTTGTGTTCATTGCTATAACTATTGCTCGTATGAGCCTTAATGAAGTAAGTACGATAAAAGAATGCCGTGACATACGCTTTTGTATTGGATCATATTAGTCGCATAGAGTCATATAAAAGATTACATGTCGATAAATACGCCAATCTAGAAATTAATTTCGGACAATTATGACAATATAATAAATAAAGTTAAGACTAACATTTTTCCTACCAAAACAACATTACATTGTTACGATGAGTCATTCAAGTGTCACTTTGCTTTCCATTTCTAGAAAGTTGCCGAATAACGAAACAATTTCAGTTATTAATTAGACACAAATCACACGTGCTAGAGATATAGACATTGTTGTTTAAGATTAATGAGATAAAAAGCCGTTCTCGAATTTGGTTACAAGACAAGATAGACAGCCGATTTACGTAAATGACCCAAAACAAGCTAAAGTCAAAGTTATCATAGGTGCGTAGAGATTACGAAGGAGAGGATATTGATTTGTGAATGAGGAGTTTTAAAAAATGTGTGTATGTGGTTGTTTTGTTAGCAAATGCTTGACAATGACTCGCTTAAGTGAGGTAACAATGTTAACAGGATGATAACGAATCACTTGCAAAGGTAACAATGTGAGCATATGAAAATCTTTACTCGTCCTTTGGCTATATATATATATATATATATATATATATATATATATCATGCCACAATTATATTCTTTTACCAAATAATTAATAAAGTATTTCAACTGCTGTTGACAAAGGGTATTTGCAAAGAGATATTATTCATGCCATAATTAATTATGATAGACATGATGTGGAAGATGATTTTAGTTATAAATCTAAATCAACGAATTAGTTAATTTAGTGTGATAAGAATACATTGCCATACACTAAAACACTACAAAAAAGTAGTACGTGAAAGAGGTAGACACTAAGAAAGTCATTTCTAATGTCACCCGACCCCCGAATCACCCGACCCGACATAACCCGACCCGAATACCACCCGAACCCGATAACCCGTTTACTTATCGGTTCGGGTTGCGGGTGAGTTTTTAAAAATCAAAACCCGACTCCACGCGACCTGATAAGACCCGATAACCCGACCCGATAACACCTCTAGTTGTGGCCATGATGCATACCTGTATTTTCTTGGATAAACTAGCTATAAGGGATATATGTCATGTGTATATAGATACTCGTCGTTTACATGGATGTGCGATTTATCATTGCTGAATTTGGTATAGACAATTATATTTCTAGGAAGCACTTTAATGGTTTTTGTATGACATTTAATAAATTACAGGAGCGTTAATGCTTATTGTGTTGGAATATGAACAAATATAAATTATATATGTCCGGGAATTTATTCAAGCCTAAGGGGACGCACACGTTAACACTCCTTGTCGTGCTATCAAAAAAACAACCCTCTAGGGTTTTTGTGTTGCGATTAAACCAAGAAGAAGGTGTTTCATGTGTTGATTGATTCAAAGACGAAGAAGGTGATCGTTTGATTATAACACTACTAGTACTAGCATACACGTTGTTTGCTAAGAACGTGTTGTGTGTGTAAACTTAGAGGGATAATACTTTTAATCATTAGTGGTTACGCATGAATTTATGGCAACGTTTGTTAATTGCGGAAAGGGACGAAAGTTCTTAAACCCTTGTTAATTATGAACTTCTATATGTGTTTATTCTTTCCGCTGCGTACTCGTGATATGTTTAATTGTTAATTAGATCTAAAATCCCAACAGTGGTATCAAAGCCACGTTGTAGAATTAGTAATTACAAGTAAATAAAATTTTACAAAATTAGGGTTCTTGATTAATTTTTTAAGCCCTTTGGGCATTTTATGCATCAAGATTCGATCTTTGTGCATCAAGATTCAATCTTTATTGGTTATAAAATTAATTAGACGAATTCTAGGTTGTATGCAATTTTATGGATAAAACTTGATGTGTTTAAATTATAAATTGATCGGCTTTATGTTTAAATTAATTGTTAATTCGGCATCCATGATAAATACATGCAATTTATCATGGAGGGATAATTGATATGAATCATGTTAATTGTTAAAGAATTTTTATGCAAATATGATGATCAAGAATTAAAACATAGACATTAAATTTATGTGGTTTCGATCCACGACTTTAAAAGCTAGGGAAGACCTTGGCAATGTCTTAATGGGGCCTAAAAGTTAATTTATGTGCTATGTGGTATGTATTTGTATAAGGCTTACGCAATCGATTACATCGATGAATGTGGCCGGAGTTTATAGGATGAAGGAGCCTTATATGGATACATACATGTTTTAATTATTAGATAATTAGGATCATTATGAATATTTGCATGACTTAATTGTTAAGTGTTGTTATTTAAATAATTGTTATGTGAGTTAGTTTTATGTTTATATTGTTTTTTATTTTAAGTATTGGACTTGTGAGAAAATAAAAAGGGTTTTTCAAAAATAAATATAAACATGACTAATTATTATGAAATCAGATTTATTATGGACTATTTATAGTTCATAATGTGTTTTCCAAATTAAAGTTTTATTTTGAATGGTTAAAACTGGACGCTATGGACTCATGGGAAGTACGGCTCATCCACTAGAACAAACTATAAGAGAAGTTTAAGGAGGATTTTCCTAAAGATTTCAGGTTTTTAATACGCTTCGCGCTGACCTGATTCTCCGCTTCTTTGTGCGTTCGATTGGAGTTACCGTGAACCATGGCATGTCACTACAGTGTCATTATTAAAGTTCTTTTTTGAATCGTCATTTAAAAGAAACACCTATTTATACATCAATGTAATTATAAAAGATGTGATACTGTAATAAATAACTTAATTGAGTAAAGCTTTTATTAAAATCTATGATACGAATATGTATGCATGCTTCTTCGTACATATTTGTCACGAAAAATATCATACCATTTTTTAAATAAGTTATTGCCATCCAATTTGTAAAAACACATGTAGATGCTTTTTACTATGCATGAGACGTATGTAGATCGTAATCACAAGGTGATTATACAACTTTATCCGTGAGACACCTAGTTGTTACATAATCACCAGTTTTTTGAATGGACGACTTAATAGTTTTTATTGGTGAGACCTTAAACTCGTGGCATAGATGGGATATAACATGCTTACTAGAATATTATTGTAATAAAGTAAGTCCCATAAGGTTCTAGGAATTACACCGACGGCAATTATTGATCGTCAATTACCTTTTGAATACACCATCACTAGCAGATCCTAGCCTTTAGAAAATTAATTGTTTATTTGATTAAACATGGGTAGTTAAGTTTCTTCAAGGAGTATTATAAAAAATACTAATTCTTGAACTTTAACTATGTTTTGTAGATGGTACAAACTAGTTTCAGAAACATAAACAATCGTTTCACAGTCGAATGTTGAAAGAGAAAAACTTCTGAAATAATTAAATGACGTGGTTTACGTCTACTTAAGTATCCTTCGAGAAACTGAAAAGAAAATGTTTTTCATTGAGCAGTCGTTGGGATTCCCTTCCTATAAATACCGCTCCATTCTCCGCCTAAAGGGAGCTTGTTGTCATAGTGAAATCTCGAGTCGGATACTCGGGGATTGGAGTAGGGTGAAGAGGTGCTTCGTAGCCAAAACACTATAAAATCTTTATGTCTTGGTTTGGTTGTTTCTTTCCTTATCTCTTTACATTATTATTGTTGTTATCGTGTTTTAGTTTAGATAGTTATTGTTTGTTCATATTGTGATTTTATTGAACATATAAGACAGATCTATACATTTTTAAAAGTAAACTTTTAAAACGTGAAAAAAACGTGTAAACTATTCAACCCCCCCTTCTAGTTTCCACACTACCAATAATGTTCTTAGCAATAAGGACCTCCCAGAAGTCCTCGAATGGGATTCCTTCCCGGGCGACAAAGTCAGGCCCACGTAGTTTCAGTCAATGGTTTGAGTGCCATGGTGGAGGCTTTTCTCAGGTGACATGTCGCCCGGGAAAGTGGTGCTAAAAAAAACTAATTAGCGTTTATTCTTTATTAATTAAGTAATTACGTAGAATCCCGGGCGACATGTCACCTGGGAAAGTCTTGCAAAAATGTTGACTTGTCAACGCTAATTACACTTTTGTCGTTTAGTGAAATCTTTTTCGGGCGACATGTCGCCCGGGAAAGTCTTGCAATAATTTCTTTTTCATTATCTCGGGCGACATGTTGCCCGGGATAGGTCTGCAATAAGTTATTTTTTTTCTACTTTCCCGGGCGACATGTCGCCCGGGAAAAGTCTGCATATTGTTTTCAGCCCAGCAGGCCAATTTCCAGATTTTTTCCAGAATTTTTCCGAAAATACTAAAACCTGTATAAACCAATATATAATCTACCCAAGTACATTACAACTTGTACCAAAACACAATACAATATAATAGATCAACGGATTTGATATAATAAAGCTAAATATGTCCAAAATCCGAATAAACATAATATTGTCTACAAAACGGGTGACGAAGTCACAAAACTTGCATTATCCGCAAAATACAAGTCATGGAGTCACCTAGATAACAAAATCAATAAACCTGTAATCTTCTTCCCCTTTTTGTAATCATCCAATAGGGGTCTTCTATAGATATGCAACTTGGATCATAACAGCTACAAATCATATACCACAACTACTAGTCCAGCCTTCCAATACTCAAAATACCCGCCATGAAGCATAATACGAAAAATGACTTTGAGCAGTAGAATTTTAAACTAACAGTAGTAATAAAGATCAGCAGTAGTAATGAAACACTTCCCCTTAAGTGGTGCATGTAGATGGTTAAACATTTAATCAATAAGCTTCCCCTGAAACCAATATGTTTACCATCTCTTGAATCTCGAACTCTGTAGGCTCTATATAGTGATCACTGATGAAGAAAATAGAGTATAACGAATTTGATGAAGAAGTAGAATCTCCCAAACTTGTGTCTTATATCTTGCACTATCCACGTGACGTCGAACTCATACCAAGACCAAAATATAAGTAGATCGCAATCTCTTGACAAAAATTCTCATCTTCTATGAGACACGTACTAAGTGATAGCAAATGTGAGCATTAAGCACCATAAGAAAAATCACACACCTTTGCTAGATTTTGACAAGTCTTCGTCACACCATTGTAAGCACGAACAAGTTACCTCCTGCTAAAAGGTATGATAAGAACACGCATCTGTGAAACTTAACTACAACATCAAATAAGTGATAATCAATCGTCTTCGTAATCACCTCTTCAAATAATCTCCAAAAATGAGCCTTTTAAATGTTTAAGAACATTTAAAAATCAATCCGTTAACTTCCCCTTAAATGAAGCATTCGAGATCCAAATCCATCCAAAAATCTTCTTTTGTCCGATGTCGGTCGATACTAGCAGTATTAATCATATATCGGACGAAACTAGCAGTATTTAAAAATACCTCGGACGAAGCAAACAGTACTTTCATAATTCCTTGGGTAGCAGTACTATGGTTCGAACAGTACTTTGAGCTCCTTCCTTTCTTTTATCACTCACGATCCATACAATTGATTGAATGACCAACTATCTCTTTCCTTCCTTGTACCAAAACAACATTAAACCACGTAGTTAACAAGTGAGTTTCCAAAACCCTAACTTGTGCACAACATTTGTCGACCTGCTTATAACCCTAACCATGTTTTAGGGTTTCGACATCCATATGACTCAATTATTCATCCGATTATAGCACATGTTTCTTCTTTTGACATATAAAATCACGAAATCGATCAATAATCGAACAACCCTTGTATGCCTAAACCTTCATGACATCCATAACACAGTAGCTTCAAGTATTCACACTCAGTAATTTCTTTGTGTCCATGTGTTGAATCCAACTGTTTTAATTATTTTTTTAGCTAGTACAACAAAAACCATCTTCCTGTTGTTTCTTTATTTCATTTACGTTTAAAAACATCAAAGCATCATATCCTACAAGTTTCATATAGCCTTAACAAACTATAATAAAAACAACAGCATGCCTACGTTCCAATGACAGTACTTGGACAGTATAAAGCTTCTTCTTTGGCAGAAAGTAATATTAACCTTAAAGCCCATCACGAATAAAAACACATCCGTATCTTTTACTTTTATAACAAAATCTTCTTCATTCTTTATAATATATCTTTTGTCGGCTTGAAGAACCATATGGTTTCTTTGCTTTTCATGAACCAATCGTAGTATTTGATTCACATGTCATCATAATACTTCAAACAGCAATTATTAACATGATCATTCCAATATGCGTAAAAACTCTTTAATCAGATTCTTGTTGCCTATCCAAGAAACCTGCTTCAGTTTGGAACACCAACACATGAAAGCCCTTCTTTTCCTTGTCACGACAACCTTCAATAACCTTTTCTGCAGCCAAATTCGTCATAGCATAACTTTTTGATAAAAGCTTATCTTGACGATCGCTCCGGTCAGATTGTAGATATATGTGTGTAGAACCTCCAATTAAAATTTCGTGACGATCCAACGGTTAACGAATGAGTTTACTGTTTTACCATGGTGCCCAAAATAATTCGAACTAGAAAACACAAAATATAAATTTAAAACTTGAATCAATAAAATATACACCACACAATGACACATCACCATGTTTCACTAAGATAATTTTTTGTTGAGTCAAAAACATCTTTCATCTCTTTTATATCTTTTAAAAATCATTTCTGAAAGTTTTCAAAACTCAAATGCAACTTATGAAGAATTGGTTATACTTCTTGTCAGGGGCGGCTCAACCTCCTTGGAGGCCTAAAGCAAAACCCTAAGACGGGGCCTTTTAATAAAAGTTATCAGTTGAAAAATCGTTTATATAAAAATTTATTTTTTAAAGTTTTTATGTGAAACCTTTAACTAGTTTCTCAAAATCAATATAGTATAATATTTCATTTACAATTAGTAATAAATCTAATCTTTTAGTGACACTTTAGATCGTTGATTACTTTTAATTAGATTTACATTTGAAATACTTTGATCTGCTAAAGAAATTGTTACTGAAATGATTAACATTATTCTATATATACATATAACACCCCCATTTTTGACATATAGCAGCGGAAGCTAATCTGGGGTATTATTTCATAGTACAACAGTCATAATCATAGAAAACAACTCAAAAGAGACGTTTTTAAAAGATAAGTTATCATTTATTATTTCATCAGAGTTTTTACAAAAGAGAGGTCCCAAAATCTAGAAATATAAAGTTTGAATGATAACAATTTAGCCATCTTCAAGTCCGTGCCACTCTGTGCCATAAGTTGCTTAATTTCCTGAGATAAACATGCTAAAAAGGTCAACACAATGGTTGAGTGAAATTCATAGGTTTATGATAAACAGTTTGAATACACGTTATCATAACAGTGGGTTACGTTGTTATACACCCATAAGTGTAATAATTGCAATGAGTACAATTATTAGGGAAAATAGTATTATTGCCCTAAGCTCATGACATCAATACGTTAACATGGAAATCACCATAGTGACATTGGTTGAGGAACAAATATCCTCGTGGAAAGGTAACTTGCCAAAGTTACCCATTATAATCAAATATAGTGCTATTGGTACCAAAAGTATAGGTACACTAATGGGAGCCGTCACACCCCGATAGATCTATCCACAATATTTACGTTCACTCGCAAGTGACTAATGGTTCATGATTAAGAAATATTGGCAATGGAAGGGTACTTAGGCAATAATATATCTGGATAGCATACAGTTGAAAAAACACTCGCATTCATGGTTTAAGCATGTATCCCCCTCGCGGGTTTATAAAGTATTCAAAAGATTTAAAATGCGAGGCTATGAACTCACCTTAACAGAGGAAATCTGATTGATGGCAAACGTATATCAAGTGAAAGTAATGGCTTCGTCACGTAACCTGGGGTAATATGTCAAGTCTTAGTTTGATTGTTTATGTTTCAAAACTTTACAGAGTTTAACATTTATATTTGATTTACTAATTATGGAAATATTGTATCACTGTTCGGGCTATCATAATCCAGAGGCCATGTAGTATCGTTTGAGGAGCCAAGGCACTTTAAATTGTAAACCCAACAAACTCGTCAAAACTAATACCCAAATGGAACCCCTCACATGAAATTCCCTAGTAACGTGATACTATATATATTTGTTTGTATTTTACTGTAGAAGCTTCTTCAAAAGCTAGTGGATGACAATTTAGTTTTGTTAAAAATATAATCTTATTTTTATAGTGTTTTTGGATCAATATTAGGATGATTTTCGAATTGGGTTTTGATAATAATTTATCAAAATAATTTTTAAAAATATTTTTATAAAGTTTTACATTTAGACCTTGGAGAATATGAAAATGACAGTTTATACCATTGACTTTGAAAGTTGGCAAAAACAGCCCTTATAGTTATAAGTTTGGGAAAATTATATTTTCAGCCCCTCTAGTTTATAAATTCAGAAATTTACACTTTATACCCTTGGTATATAAATATTTGCAAAATTAGTCCTTTTTATATAACTTTTTACAAAATCAACCCCTATTTTTTAGAATTGGCAAAACAAGTCCATGTGATTTAACTTCATTATATTTACAAAAATAGTCCTTGTAGTATTAGGTTTGGAAAAGTTACAATATATACCCCTACGTATGAGAATTGTTACGGTTTTAGTCCAAAATCCATAATTATGTGTTTTTACGTTTAAAATCAATTTTGCAGCTTATGACTTGACAAAATAAGTTATAATAAGAAATTCTAATTAATTTTTAGCTTATGAATTAAGCTAATAAGCTTAAATACTTGAAATGGGTTCGTTTGGGTTCGTTTTGGATTTAAAAGAAACCCGATGGGTTTAAGACTTTAGAATTTGATTTCAAGCTTATAAAGATGTTAAGAGAGTTTATGTAAGTGGCTTATTATAACAGCTTATGGATTTAGCTTATAGATTTTACGAAAATAAGCTTTTTAGGGTTTCATAGGGTTCGTTTGGTTTAGAAATTTTAACATGCATGGTTTGTGATTCAAAGGTTTAATAAGAGACTTATATATGATATAACATGCCTTATGAAAGTTCTAAAATAGAAATTAAGCTTATTGAGCAAGAGTTTAGCTTACTTGAGCTAAAATGGGTCGAAATGGGGTTTTTATGACTCGTACGCTTGGTAACGACTACAAATGGCTTTTCCTCTTGGTTCTTGGCTTCAATAATGATCTTGGGGCTTCACTTCACTTCCTTGACCTGCCTTGGAACTCCATTTAAGTGTGTATTGTAGATTTGAGGTGTGTTTGAAGTTTGAGAGTGAATTTGAATGTGTTTGTGTATGTTCGGATTATATAGGGCTCGAATGGAGTGGAGACCAAGTTAAGCTAGAGAGGTGGCAAGGTATGGTGAGGTCACAGGCTACAAGGAGTGACAAGGATGGTTTACTTGGTGTGCAAGGAGAAGAGGTGGTGTTTTTCTTGGTGCCCAAGGTGACGACGAGGCTAGGGGTGACAAGGAGGTGATAAGTAGCTTACAAGGAGCTTATAGAGGTGCTTGTAATGTGTGGTGTGGGTTTAAACTAGTTTAGAACAAGGGTTTAAGGTGTACGGGTTTGATTAGGGTTGCGTGTTAAGGTTAGGGTTTAACCGAGCTAGGGTTAGGGTTTCAGGTTAAAAAGGGGCCTAGTTTAGTGTTTATGATTAATGTCTAGGATTAGGATTAAGGTTTAGTGTTGATTTAGGTCTAAGGATTAGGGTTTTGTAAAGAGTTTAGGATATTGGGTTTTTAGATCAAATTAGGGTTTAGGATTTGGGGTGTTTAAGGTTTAAATGTGTTGCTTTAGGTACTAGTAACTTGTGTTAATGAGTTTGTACAAAAACTAGAATGAAAATGGTGGGAAAATAAGCTAGTTTGAATCTATGCTTTATTAGTTTGTACATTGAGCAAAAATGAGTTGTACCTTGATTTAGGAGGGTAAATGTAATTCAAATATTGTTCATTCTAACTTTATGCTTTATAAACTTGTACATTTATTTTGTATGTAAACATTACATATAATTAGGGTTTTGATATAAACGTTTAAAGTTGTTTTGATAGAATGTCATGGGAAGTACGTTAAATAGATAACGTATTTGGTAAAAATGATATTAGAACATTGACTTGACATATTAGGATGTTTACATGATATAAACATAGTTATAGTTGGCATTGGTTGTTGCGTGAGCTCGTTTACTTTGGTTATGTAAACAATGTTACATAATGGAATGTGATAAAACAAAAAAATTCCCCGTACAAAGGTGATCATAATATAATAGGTAGATATTACATTGATGAAAATTTCGGGTTGTTATAATATACGCTATATAAGTATTACGGAAAGTGTTTAAATTTATAATTTGATTAAGTATATCAATCGATGTATCAATTTTTCCACACGTATAACCTCTCAAAAAAATTCTTAGTTTCAAAATTTAATATATAACGTTAATACCTAAACAACTGTTATAATATGGCTTAAAGATCGTTTAAGGTTCAAACACTTACTTTCCAGTCATGAAATAACTTCATCTGTAATGTATTAGAAATAGTTGGTTTTAAATTCTCTTCACCTGTTTTTATAGTTTCATTGTTAACATCATCATCATATTTTCTATTTTAAATAACTCGTTTTTCTTTAGCAATTGTTTTAGCGAAAACTAAAGCATCCTAAATAGCAACTTGTGATTGAAGAATGATATATGAGTAGATAAGATATAGCTATAGAGTGAAAGTATATTTGTGGTGTGAAAAACAAACGTTGATTCATCAATGTAAATACACGACTTAATTTAACCTTTGCTATTTTTTCATGCAAAATATAGGCGTTTTATATATACTAAATATATTCGTGCTTAAACTTCTACAACTCGTAAGCTAA
The DNA here is from genome assembly GCA_026074375.1 of Tanacetum coccineum. Taxonomy (NCBI): domain Eukaryota; kingdom Viridiplantae; phylum Streptophyta; class Magnoliopsida; order Asterales; family Asteraceae; genus Tanacetum; species Tanacetum coccineum. The sequence continues at coordinate 12,781 of BQNB010139211.1, forward strand.
AAAATGAAAACTAGAAACAAAAAAGCCCAAGACTTTGATTATTTCACATTTATCAGTTAATCGGGGCCTTGATTAATCGGACTTCTAAAGATGGCGGCAAAAAAACATGTGATTAACTTTATATATATAAGGTCGTAGAAAATCCGGAGCCTTAAAAAATTAGGGGCCTAAAGCCCTAGCTTTACTCACTTTACCCTTGAGCCACCACTGCTTCTTGTTGACAAAATTTGGTTAACCGTATTTCTTCTGAAGAAGTATAGAAAATGCTTTCACGTTTAGAATTTGTTTGTAATAAAGCAAACAACTTTTGAAATTCATTTTCCATTTTATTCAAATCTAGTTTCACTGGATTTGCACTTGACATTGGTGCCATAGTTGGTTTTGTCTCAGAAGATCTTAGAAGCAGTATAACGCATCATTTAGTGTTTTCTAGCTTTTAATTAGACGCATATACGTATATTATATGCATTTTATTTTTTGTTCCTCTGCATGTGCCGAAATCATCAAAATTAATTTGCACCATCTACACATCAAATTACGATTTCGTCCGTAACTCTAAATGGTGCATCTAATATGATGAAATGCAGTCTAATGCAAGTCGTTGCAATCTCAAATATGCCGATTTTAGTCTATTCTCATCACTTTTTATTTTATTTACTCTCACCTTAGATCCCTTCTCTATAATCCATGTTTCATTAAGATCATTTTCTGTTAAGTCAAAAACATCTTTCATTTCTTTTATATATTTTAAAAATCATTTCTGAAATATTTCAAAACTAAAATGCAACTTATGAAGAATTGGTTTTACTTCTTGTTGACAAAATTTGGTTAATCGTATTTCTTCTGGAGAAGTATAGAAAATGCTTTCTCGTTTAGAATTTGTTTGTAATAAAGCAAACTGCTTTTGAAATTCATTTTCCATTTTATTCAAATCTAGTTTCACTGGATTTGCACTTGACATTGGTGCCATAGTTGGTTTTGTCTCAGAAGATGAAGACGGTGGACTTGCATTTGAAGAATTTTCAGAAGATATAAAAGAAGATGAGAAATATTTTTATTCAGCAGAAAATTCCTTTTGTGGAAAAAAATCTTTGTAAAGAGCATTTAACTTTTTGTAATCAATTGTCCAAACATTTTGTTTTTTTCTCAATAGAAATTGGATCTTGTGATTTCTGTTTCATTTTTACTTGACTCTTGGTTGCATCATCAAGTATATCCTCAGTATCTCTAACATTCACATGAATTTTCGAATCATCAAGGAAAAAAGCATCATATAATTTTGAAATCTGAGAAATTGTTTTCTTGAGAGTATAAGGATTTGTTTACCCCAAACCATGATTTACTTTTGAATCATAAAATAACATTGGTTTTGGTCTACGCATAAACATGCCTTGTAAGGAGTTACCAATTTTTAACACTACATCTTCATTCTTTTTAACTCTTACTTTAAGATCTAGAACAGTGTCATGATATTTATCTTCATTTTCACTCATTTTGCGTTTCAAAATTGACCGTGTCTTTTGAAGTTCCATAGTTTGTCTTTTTAACTCAATAACAGACAACTCTAATTTATCACGTTGCTGTTCTAAATCACGAATAATGTCTCGATCATGAATAAATTGAGATTTCGACTCCTTTGTTCAGCCTTAATATATTCGTTTTGCTTTTCGATCAGCCTTAATATATTCGTTAAAATACGTAGTGTTATTTCCTTTGTTCATTTCAAAAACCCGAACCTTTTCCTTTTACGACTTAAGCTGTTTAGTCAATACTGTGTTTTGTTGTTGAACTTTTTAGCAATTATTTGTTGTTTCTCAGCTTCCTTATACGCATTTCTAACTAATTGCTCTAATGCATATGATTCTTGAACATTGTTATCGTATTCAACACTGCCGCTATTAACATCTCCATTTAGTTCATCAAATATAATATTGATATCAATTTGATCATCACCAAATGTGTTGTGAATAATTTTAGGTTGTTACAGATACTTTTGTTGTTATGTATCTTTAGCAAAAAATGAATTTTCATAACTGGTGGATGGTGTTTTTACCTCGTTGAGAAATGCAGAATCATAGCTTGGCCCTTCATCAGAATCAAAGTTTGCTGGTTGAATCGTGGCCATCAAGCATATATTTGCACTTAATTCCTCAATTTCTTCCATCCATGAAGCATTAGAAAAGAGAAAATGATTCTGTTCATCGGTAATAATTACTCCTGCTTCATTCTGTTTTGCTAGCAATATTTGTTCCATGAAGTACTTTGAATCTCAAACTCTTGGCTTAGGACAATTCCGGGCATAATGACCTTTCTCACTGCAATTGTAGCATTGAACATTTGCAGCAGTTCCTGAAGACGTAGTTTGAAGAGTTCTCTGTATGTTTCCAGCATCATTTTGAACATTGGTACCCTCAATAACTTCCTCTTGAACATATGAACATCTTGTATTTCTACCATCGTTACCAGAATTCCTGCTTTGAATCTGTACTCTGTCGGATTAAACAATTGCTTGATTTCTAGTGTTGGAGGAAGTACGAAGACGATTATTTGTTGGGTTAGAGAAGCGTTGAGTGATTACACAAGCAAACAAATCATTGCAGAAGTAAGTGGGTCTTCAGAAGTGTTTTGTACTGCACCCCCTTGATAATCCTCATCATAATCAACCACTAAAGAAGGATGTGTGACATAGTAAGATGAGGTAGTCCTGGAAGAGGAACCCGTATGTGCTACCAATGTAAGAGGATCATGTGATTTTTCCAACTTCTTTTCTTTAGATGCATTTATAAGTTTCTCAAACTGTTGAAGGTAATAAAAAAATCATCTTATGAGTCTTCTGTTAACCTTTTTGCAAGACGAACTTAAGTAACATACTTGAGCCATTCAGGTTGCAAACAGTTTAGGAACTTCGTGTTGATCGTAACCGGAGGAAATTTGATGCCATTTCGTTCCAAATCATTCATTAACTAAGCAAAAAGATTATATACTGACACAAGTGCTTCTCCTGGTTCAGCAACAAATTGATCAAACTCATTATTGAAATGTGTTTCCCTGTCAACCTTGTTTTGTACAGTTCCTCTCATTAAGCGTTCAACTCTTTGCCACATGGCTTGTGCAGTAGTACAAGCATCCATAGAGTTATATATGTCATTTGGAATAGAGATTAGAATCAAATTCATTGCTTCAATCTCAGCTTCATAGTGTTTCAAATCATCTCCTTTTAAATCCTCTTCTTTTTGCATCCTTGGTGGTTCAGTTTCAGAAAGAGTGAATTCTTTAAACTTATATGGACCTTCATCAATTGCTTTGTTAATCCACTTTTTGTTTTCTCTCTTTCGATTGAGGTATCTTCTAAAACGACTCACTCATGGTATATAACTACCTCTTTCAAGCATAAGAGGTCTAGTCTCAGAACCGGCATCAGCAAGAGATTGTTGATGTGTATTAGACGTCGACATATCTTGTGACTCAAATATTGGATCTTTGTAGACGAAAAAGAGTTCTATTTGTGATTTTCCAAAGACTTCAATACTTGTCTAAATTTGATAACACTGTTCTCAAACAGCAATGATCTCGAACAACAATGATCTCGAACAACACTGATCTCGGATAACACTAATTTTTGAAATTCAGAATTGTTCTCGGACAACACTAAACTCGGATACTACTGATCTCGGACAAAACTAATATCTGAAATTTGAAATCTTTCTTGGTCAACACTAAATGCGATAAGCTAAATCTCGGATAATACTATTTCTCCTAGATTTCCACTCGTTCGATTCTTAAACAAAAAATCGACTCTCTTTTCTTGTTGTTTAAATAACACGAATCAAAAGAGAAAAAAATACTAGATGTTTTTAAACACAAAAGAGATGGTTTTTATGATATCAATTTAAACACAAACCATCTATGAACCGAAAATCAAAACAAACAATTAATCAAACACAAAAAAATTTCGAAACCCCTTTTTTTTCGAAAATCAAAAGTAAAAAAATAACAAACCAAATCAATTCATCAATCTTGTAGGCTCTTGATACCAATTGTTGGTTCCATGATCATTCATACAAACCGTAACAATGATGTGTAGAATCAAGATGCAGAAAATTAAGACTTTATTGATGATTGAAAGAAAAACCTTTTTGGTGGCTAGCTATATGTCTCTAATGTCTAACCTAATTTTGACTAAACTAGGTGTATTTATACTAACAAGGTTCTGCCCATTCTAGGCTTTTGTTGGGCTTTTCAGGCTTTTTCTTTGTCAGCCCAATTACATTAATAAACATTAATTAATTAACCAACTAACGAGCTAGACTTTTGTCTTGTATCTTCGAGTGACCGAAGCTTCTTTGTTCGGGTCCATTTATGTGATCCTAACAATGATCACTTTATAATTCACAAAACCATATGTTAATGTCAAAAATGATTTTTTTTCGTGTATCACAATTTCGATAAAACTGAAATTGTAACAAAGACGTAACGTGATATCGAATTTTATTTTCCTACCACAATTCTCGATAAAACCGAGAACTTGTGTATCTATTACAATGATTATGGTTATTTCCGAGTATGAAACATGTTTCTATTACACACTTGTCGATAAAACCAAAAAATGTGTAATAGATCAATCTCGGTAACAAGTTTCAAAAATGATAAAAGCACCTAAAATACGTTTTTCAATAAAACCGAAAACACGTATATCTATTACAACTCAATCTAACAACAACTAGGCTTCCGAAAATGAGACAACTATGATAAACTCCTTCGAATCAACCAATAACCTTGTTGAATTTGTAGAAAACGCATGAAGGATAC
>BQNB010139212.1:0-13627 GCA_026074375.1 Tanacetum coccineum
TTCACCGAATCCATCACACGCACGACACCTCCACGCCATTGTTACCTTCAACCTTGGTTACCTGGGATAAAACATGTTTAAAACGTCAACAACAATATTGAGTTAAATTCATAGAGTTTAAAATAATCAATAAGTAATAATCTTTGAACAAACCTAATAGATCAAATTAATGCATTAGCGTTCACTTTACAAGGCAATTAATGGTTCATGAAATAAGGGACTTCGACAATAGCTACTTATGCGAAAACAATCTCGTAATCGGGTCCAGCATACCATAAAATCATATGTGTTCGATTTTATAAAACAAACATGCATCCCCCTCGCGGGTTTAAAAACAATTAAAAGATTTAAATGCGAGGCTATGAACTCACCTTAAGCAAAAGATCCAAATCAATCAAATCAACAACCACAAATATCTTCACGTCTTAACCACGACCTATATAATACATATATAGAGGTACATGACTAAAAGTAAAATAATTCATATAATACATACTTGCATTTATATATATCACTATTACGTGTAACGCAAAATATTTCACTTTGACGCACTAACAATATTACAACATTTTCCATAAAGTTTCGATTTTTAGAAAGTTATCGAAAGTAAGGATAATGTAATCCGAACTTCATATTTCGTTATCAAATAACTAACATTACGAACCCTTTACTCATTATAGACTATATTCAAAAGTTTAAGCAATTTTGAATTTCAAAAGTCAAACTTCGTAGTTGACTTTTTACCCCAAAAATAACCAAACTTGACTCGACCGTAAAATGGTCATTATTAAGAGTTACGTGACGATCCACCTAGCAAAACGTAGCTTAAGGCGAACACTATCACTTGACATTACCAAAAATAACTTTCAAAAATTTCTCGACTCGCTACAGTTAAGTCAAACTTTCTGTTCAAACTTGATCAACCCAAAACCTATTAAAACGACATTTTTGACATAATCCGACCATCAAAACATGCTTAGCTATCCTAATTAATCATACCAAAACCATCAAACTTTGGTCAATAACCAAATACGCTTTCAATAATTTCCGCACTTGATTCTTATAGCAATAATCATATGACACGTAATATAACTAAATTAACCAACACATAAACATAAATAGAAGCTCACAATGCTTTCAAGAAAATCAAACTATGGCTTCCCCTTGCCTATTGAAATCGGACGAAACCCAAAGCCAAAAACCAAAACCTTTTTCAATTAACCAACTTGCTAATAACAACAATCTAGCTATACTAAACACCCCTTTATACACGAATTTGGCAAGAACACACCAAAAGTCTAACTTCTTTAAAACAAAGTGCATGAATGATTTTAATAGTGGGTTTTGTAGCTCTTGAAACAGGGATTAATAATATATAATTTGATCTGAATGCATGTCAAAGATTTGAAAGGAATATGGTGGTGTTTGGGTGGCTGGTTTCGAACAAGGAAGGAAAGGGAGGAGAGTGAATTTTATTAAAAAGTTATAATGTGTGTAAGTGTCCTATTTATAGGAAAAGAGTTTGGCAAATGGCAATTCTAGTCCCTCTTTCTCACTAGTCCTTCAAAGTTAATACAAAAGTGTTTCTTTCGTTAATAAAATCGGCCAAAGACTCGGGTCACACCACATTAGTAAATATTTTAAATCCGTCCTACTAATTTTATTTTAAAACGTTTAGTAAAACGTTAAACCACGTAAAACACGACCTTTAAACATGGTTTTTACAAAAACTCCAGGAAACGCCGTAAAATAAAAAAATAACATAATCACGCTCTCAGAGCAACAATATAAATTTTTCTGACTTTCTTGGACGCTAAAAAAAATAGAAACTCAATCATGGCTTAAAATTATCCTATAAATGGAAATTCTCATCAAACCTTATAAAGTATAAACGACTATAACTATTTACGTAGCAAAAATAATTATCGTGGTTCGGGATAAACGTTGAGCTGAAACTCGGGTTGTTACATTCTCCCATCTTTTAGGGAGCGTTGTCCCGGTGCTCATCTTGACTTATCCTCTTTCCTCGCTTCGTCCTTACTTCTAAAGAGATGAGGGTACTTTTTCTTAATCTAATCCTCACGTTCCCAAGTAAATTCTGGACCTCTTTGCGAATTCCAACAAACTTTAACTATAGGTATCCTACTTTTCTAACAAAATCTGAGGACGAAACAGAAAAGGGGTCACCAAGATTCGAGGACCTGTTATTGATGTCCTACCATCACCTTACTAACATACCTGGACCCGTGAGGTACCAACACCATCTCGATTATGTGCCCTGGCCCAGAGAGCCAGAAGCAGGCACCACCTCAACCAATTTACATACCTTTTGTTCCAGAGCTGTATACCCACCGGCAGTCTTCCAGTAGACTATGAGTATTCCACCCGCTGAGGAAGCAGCCACATGCCATGACTACTATGAACATCACCTACTCATCAGTCACCATGGTATATTCCCGGTAGTCCTGACCCCAGAGGAGACCTAAGGAGGATAATTAGGAGGATCCTGAGGAGGATCAGCCTACTATCCTTGCTGATAGAGGAATTATGAAGATGATGAAGATATAAGCGGATGAGGAACAGCTAAGCTCCTGCGACCTTGCAGCAGTTGCATATTCAGCTGACCAGGACCACATACATGCTTATATCGCTACGGCTATGGATGTCCAATCCGAACCCAGGCGCCGCACCGTTCCTCTCCGAGAAGTTGCTAAGAGATTTTATAGCCTTACTACTCCACTACCATCACCTCTCTTCTCATACTCATCACCACTTCCTCAGTATACCTCGTCCACATACCTATACCACCACACACCCACCTTAGCCCTCTTATTGTTTAGGGATCTCTGGGATCCTTAGCTTCTAGAATAACAGAGAGATGCACTACCACCTCATGTCATGAAGACGAGATGCCTAATAATATTGGTTTACCCTGCATCGTAAGAGGCTGTTCGTACTACTTCCTGGTCCTAGATAACGAGGTCAGGGAGAGTTTGGCCAGCTTGTACTGCTAGGCAGACTTGACCTGCACAGCTATGGCAGATCTTTAGGGAGTTTTGCTGATATTCTAGATATTACCACCGCTCAAAAGCCAGGACGCCCGACGACAGAGATAGTTAGTCTATGTATTTACGGATACGTGGGAAGGACCTTGTAGAGCCATCCAGGAGATTGCAACCGACCACCCTAGAGGGGGTCCAACCAGAGAGTTATATGAGTTTGTCTTCTACTAATTAACCAGAGGATGAATCATATATTCCTCACTGGATGATGCACGGTATGACCCTAGCTCTACTTAAGAGCCTGAGTCAACATGTATGGAGATGTGATACCCTTCCCATAGAACGCACAGCCATTCTGATTGATGAGAGGCCAGATTATCACGTGTCGCTTGGGCACCTTCGATTGGAGCTTGCTATCAGACGCATTCCGAAGGATAGTAAAATACGTAAGAGAAAAATATAGGACGCATATATACCTCGAACGTACGTCCCTGGCTCAGCAGTCTGAGATCGCTGAGTTGCAGGCAGCAGACCGTAGGAAAGAGTCAGTGATTACAGAGCTGCTGAAAGCAGACCATCGGAGGCAGAGACACTTAGTAGAGACACTAAAGATAGTGAAAAGCCTCAAGACTCAGATGATTGAGCTTCAAGACAAAGCAGGGACCTGCTAAGGAATCCGCAGAGCAGAGCTACAAGCAGAGGCCAGTATCAGTTCATAGACTAGAGTTATGATTGTAGCTACTGTCCAGTCTGTTAAGTATTATGGGTAATCCAGCTATCAGCACTGTATATGTCTTTTGTTTATCTAGTCTACTTTGTATTAGATCTTTTTGTTATATATCGCAACATTATAACAGCCTACTAAGTTTACGAGTATATTCTCGTGTTAGTAATGGCTTTAGGTTATTTTGTTTTGTAACCTAAGTGTTGTGATCGTTTGTATTTAAACCAATCATGTATTATTTTCCCAAGTTATATATGAAAAGGTTGGATTATGTTTTATATGAAATCAAGTTTATTGTGAATAAATGTCGATTTGTTAATTTCAATACTGTTATGTAATTTCCACTGTGTTGTGATCTCGTTTTATTTATTATGTATACATCGGGTTAAGGTTAAGATTTTGAAATCTAACAGGTATTATGTTTTCTTGTGATTTAAGAAAATGGCACCAAGAGGAAGACCCACGAGGTTAAATCCAGGTACAACTCCCCCACCAGTCACAGACCCTACTACCACCACTTCAGTCACCAGTGCCCAACTGCAGGCCATGATCGACGAGGGTGCTGTTTTGGCAGCACGGGCTACGACCCGAAATGGCGATGATAACCATACCTCGAGAACTGGTGCAAGAAGAAATAAACGTACCGTTCGGGAGTGCACTTATCAGGACTTCATGAAATGTCAACCCTTATTCTTTAGGGGTACAGAAGGAGCGGTCGACTTGACCCAGTGGTTCGAGAGAATGGAAACCGTGTTTCGCATAAGTAACTGCATCGTGGAGAATCAAGTGAAGTTTGCCACTTGTACTCTTATGGGAACTGCTCTAACATGGTGGAACTTACATGCTAGAACAGTGACTAATGAGGTCGCATATGCAATAACGTGGTCTGACTTAAAGAAGAAGATGACAACTAAATATTGTCCGAGGAATGAAGTCAAGAAGATTGAGGGCAAAGAAAAAAAATTATGGAACCTAAAAGTACAAGGCACCGATGTAGTAGCCTACAATCAACGCTTCCAGGAGTTAGCATTGCTGAGTGACAGGATGTTCCCCGAAGAGACTGACAAAATTGAAAGATATGTCAGTGGGATGCCCGACCTGATTTACTCGAGTGTTGTGGCATCGAAGCCAAAGACCATGCAGGAAGCTATTGAGATGGCGACTGAATTGATGGATAGGAGGATTAACACTTTGGCTGAGAGACAGACAGATAACAAGAGGAAGTTTGAAGACACTCCTCGAAATAACCAAAACCAACAACCAAAAAAAGGCAGAACAAAACAGGCACGGGCTTTGTATGCTGCCAGGAACAGTGACAGTAAACCGGTATGAAAGGGCTAAAACACCGTTGGGTTCGATGTCCCAGAGTGTAACCTTCACCATTACGGACCTAGTGCACCAACAGCACCAACTTGCAAGAAGCTTGGGCCCACCTGGCCAAGGACTGTATGAGCCGCCTGCAACTGCAAACGAAGTCAATAACAACAACAACCGCAACAACAATAACAAACAACAACCGCAACACCAATAACAACCCCCAAAGAGCCCTAGGGGCAAAAACTATATGCCAATCGTTTGCTTGAGTGCCGGGCTCCGATGCACATTCCGAAACAATTGCCCCTAGTGGAATAACAAGAATCCAGGGAAATGGTAACGGAGTAGCCAGGGCTTTGATGTAAGTGGGAGTTGCAGGGCAAAGCCCATACAACAATGTGTGACTGGTACGTTCTCCAAAACAACCGTTGTTCTGCCTTGTTAAAATTTGTATACAAGTTGCATATAGAAAGTTTCGTTCTTACTATAATTTAGTACAATTGATTAATATAGCCCCCACTACATTAGAATCATGGTTATAAAACGTTGAATTAGCAGATGGAAGAATAATTTTGGGTAAAAACGGTACTTACTGGTTGCACGTTAAATTTTCCTGAACCATACGTTTCCACTTCTACCCTATATGCCCGTGAGAAAATGGTTACTTTATGACGTCAATAATTAGGCATAGACAGGGTTTGACAAAACCAATGCCATTATTGACAGTGCAAATAAAAACGATCGTATTCCCTTTGGAGCGAAATCTTAATTTTTCATGGAGACAGAATAAAATAAACGCGTAACTTATTCGATTAAACATCATCTCGGCCCCAAAAGCCCAATGTAAAGTGCTGCAAGGATGTCGACAGCTTTTTGGCACATATACCATTCACGAGACTGAGACAAGTCGAAGAAGACGCGACTGCAAGATAGTACCAATCGCAAAAATTTTTCCCAAAGTATTTCCTGAGTACTGCCATTCTTCACCTACCATACAAGTGGAATTTCACATCTATCTAGTACCTGGTGCAGCACCTGTAGCACGGGCACCTTATCGATTTGCCCCATCAGAAATGAAAGATTGGCGGAACAACTACAATGAGCTTTCAACAAAGGTCTTTATAAGAACCATAGTTCGTCACCATGGGGATCTCTAATATTCTATTCGTCAAGAAGAAAGATGGATCGATGCGGATGTGGCATAGATTATCGGAAACTATAACAACAAACGGTGAAGAACCTTTATCCGTTACCAAAGAATTGATGGACTTATTTGACCACTTCAAAGGTCGAGTGTAACTGCGAAGATCGACCTATGGCCATGTTAACACCATTGAGGTACGAAGAAGAAGACATCAGAAGACTACCTTCAGAACTCGATATGGACATTATGAATTTCAAGTCATGCCATTTGGTTTGACTACCGCACATTAGCTTTGTGTTTTATGGTACCTCGATGAACCGAGTGTGCAAACCTTATCTGGACACAATTCGTAATTGTCTTTATTGATAGATTTTGATCTATTCTAAGAACAAGCAAGAGCATGAAGAAGCATACTGAAATAATATTGGAGGTGTTGAAGAAGAGGAGTTGTATCAAATTTTCCAAATGTGATTTTGGATTTCCCAAAGTACAGTTCCTCGGAAAGCAACGGTGATTGATAATAAAGGCATTCACGTGGAATCCATCCAAGGATCATATCCGTTAAAAATATTGGTCAACTCCTAAGACAAAAAAAATCCAACCGGAGAATCATCAGTATTTAGGTCTTGCTACACGGGTATGTAATCTGTGGCGATTCATTGAAGGTTTTTCAAAATCGCCAAACCAATGACAAAGCTCACTCAAAAGAATGGTCAAGTTGAGTGGGGTGACAAACAAGAAGCAGCATTCCAGTTATTGCAGCAAAGTTGTGTGTAGGCAACCAATTCTGGCGTTTACCCACGGAAGTGTAAGAATTATCGTATACTGCGATGCTTTAAAGAAGGGTTAGGGCGCATGTGTTGAAGCAAAGGGAAAAGGTGATTTCTTATGCTCACGCCATTAAAGATCCATGAGAAAACTATACTACTCATGATCTTGAACCTAGAGCATTATTTATCGCTCTAACAAAATTTTGGAGGCACTAAACAGTATTGGAAACCAAAGTGTACGTTTCACATGATCATAAGAAGTTTACAGCATATTCATAAGGAATTGAACATGAGACAGCGCCGATGGTTTAGAGTTGCTTATTGATTACGTTGCGATATTCGTTATCACCCAGTAAGGCAAATGTCGTTTTGCTGAGCCTTAGAGCAGGCAAGAACAGGGAACCACCGATAAGAGTTCGAGCTTTATTCATGACTATTGGCTTGGATCTTCCTAAACAAATCTTAAATGCTCAGACTAAAGCACGCAAACCAGAGAACATCAAGAAAGAGGATGTTGGAGGTATGCTGATTGAAAATGCTAAATATCTAGAGGCAATTAGAACGGAAAAGTTGGAAACCTCTACTGATGGAACCTATGATGCCAACGAATGATAGGAGTTGTTACCTTGTTATGGCGTTTTGCGACTGTGGATCAATCCAACGAGTCCCACAAGTGGAAGTAATTCTATCCATCCAGGTTCTGAGAAAATGTACCAAATATGTGAAAGAACTATATATGTGTGTCCTAATATGAAAGCTGATATCGCCACCATATGAATTAGCAAGTGCTTGACCTGTGCTAAGGTCAAGGCGTGAACAGCAGAGACCAATCGGGTTTGTTTGGTACAACCCGAGATACCTCAATGGAAATTAGGAACAATATCACGATGGATTTTGCACAAAGCTTCTAAGTCCCTCCACAAGGGTATTACACCATTTGGTAATCGTTGATACGTCTTACAAAGTGTCAGCAATCTTTAAACCCTATGAAGGAAACTGACCCTCTAGAGAAACTAGCAAGAATGTACCTGAAGGAAGTAGTAACAAGGCATGGAATACCGGTCTCGATTATTTGTGATCGTGACCCTAGGTTCGCATCGAATTTCTGAGTGTTATTCAAAGCTTTGGGTACAAGTTTAGATAGGAGTATACGACATATCATCCGCAAACTGACGACCAAAGCAAGAGGAACTATTCAAAACTCTCAAAGATATCTTAGAGCTTGTGTAATCACTTTTGAAATGGTTGGGGTTAAACATGTTACCGTTGTCGAGATTTCATACAAATAGACAGTAATCAGTCAAGGCATTAAGGCTGCACCTTTGTAGCACTTTAACGTTAGAAAATGACGTTCCAAAACTTTTTTGTTGGGCTGAGGTTGGAGAAGTTTTAACTCACCGGTCAAAGATAGAACAAGAGACGATTGAGAGAATCATTCAAGTTAAGGCAAGGATGCAATGCTACTCGTGATAGGCGAAAAGAGCTACTCTGATTTAAAGCGTAAGCCATGGAGATTGAGTTAGAGATAAAGTGATGCGTAAGGTTTCGCCTTGGGAAAAGGTTTGTACGATTTGGCAAACGGGGGAAAATTAAATCCCAGGTTTGTAGACCTTCAAGGTAATATAAAGGGTATGGAGACGTTGCATACAATCCGAGATTCCTGAGACTGAGCAGAGTTCATAATACATTTCCACGTGTCAACTTAAAGAAGTGTCATGGCCGACGAACCCCTTATGCCCGTTCCGTAGATGGACTTCAATTGTGATGAACAAGCTTCATTTTGTCAGACCGATATAGATTCACAGATCGAGGAAGTTTAAAACGATTGTAGCGAAGGCCGTATCCCATTAGTCAAGGTTTAATGGAACTCCAAGAGAGGTCCTGAGTTTACATGGGAACGTAAAGATCAATTCAGAAGAAATATCCCCACCTCTTCACCAAGACCGCATCATCATCAAGTGCTGTGTGATAAGCCTTGAGGACAAGCTCAGTTTAACGGGGGAAGACTATAACTACCTCCTTATTTTAGGTCATAGTATGACATTATGATATGTCACATTTAATTTTTAGGTTTTACGCGTTTCGCTCTTTAAAACGAAAACGATAAGGTTTAACTCGCTAAACTGAAAATAACCTACAATGTAACGGGGCATTAAACGATTAAAATGTTTGCATCAGAAAGTGTTATATGATTATTACGAGGATAATTAATGACTTTGTTCATCTTATTTTTACGGCTACGAAAATGCTTACGTTCAATAAAAAAATCTTTAGCATACCTAAGTTCTAAAACCTAACTACGGCCAAACGAATACCCACAGATTTAATACCCAAATAGCTCAAAATAACAAATATAACATCACCATATACAAGCATTATGCCGAAATTCAAAGGATTAGACCAAGAGTTTACAATTTGTAAATATTATCTAGATTTAATAAAGTAACTCTTACACTTTACCAACTTGACATGTTAAACTAAACTAGGGATAGAAAGTAACCATGGGTTAGGTTAGTAAGAAATTTAACTAAAAATACCCATGCAAGGCATAAGTGATTCTTATGATTCTATCTTATTTCTATTTTCCAACCCCAACAAACCCATCACCCAACAAACCTAACACACTTTTAACCCCTCTCCCACCCCCTGCCTCCCCAAGGCCACCCACCCCCCACCCTCAATGTCTAAAAAACCGCAAAACCCACCCCTCAACACATCCCACCAAATGAATACTACTGTATAGAAGTCAAGCATTAGAAACATACATAATCACGATTACGAAGAACCCGTACAATGAATCGGGAATGCCACCACACAAGGTTAAGAAACTAGAAAGCTTTAGTTTATGAATCTAAACACGGGTAATTAAACATAATTTCAAAACTCTATACTTCCTACTACGGTTTTACATAATTCCTTTAATACTATAATTATCATAGATATTATTATGTGTTACACAGTTAAAAAAAGCCATAATCACACACTAAGTACATATTCAACTAAGAAAAATGAGTTTATTAATTATGTTCTGATATCAACACTCATTCTTATAGTATATGGTCCTCATATATCATGGAAAAGAGAAAATACAAGTATGTAACCTATGGATTAAGTATAAACATCTTTATGTTAAATTAGGATTATAAGGTTTCTTAAAATCACATGTGAAATTACAGAAAGTAACAAGGGTAAACTTGTAGATAGGGAGTATCAATGAATATACAAGGACAAGGGATGATATGAAACCATATTATAAGTACCCAGGACATATGTAAAAAAATGGTTATAAGAGTTTTTATAGAAAGCTACTAAGTTAATAATACATAAAACAAGTTTTTTATAAGTTAAACACATGAATACTTAGGGGCTGTCCAAAATACGAATTTTGGACATTAGGATTATGGATGTTTAAATAAAAATAATATGCCTCGATAATACGCCTCATGACGATTCCATAATGATAAGAAACTTGAAAAACCGATCTATAACGAAAAAGATACGTTAAAAACGAGTTTACGACTATAAATACTTTTATAAAACTATTTTTATAAAAAGTTACTATTCATTACAGCAACTTTGAGTTTAGAACACCTAAAATATGATATAACTTTTGATTACGAGATCGTACACGCAAGAATCGTTCAAAACGGAACTATAACGAGTAAATTACGACATTTTCGATAATTAAAGTTTATAAAAGTAATTTTATAAACTATGAACAGTAAAAATCACTATTCATCAGTAGATTTATCTTTATAAAATATAATACCTCTTTTAATAACGTGAACGTACTCGAAGGAATCACTAAAATCGGAGTTAAAACGAATAAGTTATCGCGATTACGAGTTTACGCTAATTAAAGCCTAAAACGACAAATGAGCTGTTGTGAACAGTAATTTTACTATTCATCACAGAATTTTAAAAACTTTAAAATGTAATATTTTGATCGCTCGTCTTACTACGAAGACGTGGACGTAAGAAACGCGAGCAACGGGCTTAAAACGACCAAGTTAGGTCATTTTTACGAAAAGTATATTTATAAACGTTTTCACTTTATAAATACTATTTTACTAAAATGATTAGTCGGTGATTATGCTATATAGAATATTGAGTGGTTATCAAAGTGCTATATTACTAGGGAGTTTCATAATGAGGCCTCTTCGGATGGCGTATCGATGAGTTGTTGGATTTACGATTTAAAGTGTCCTAAACTCCTCGTACGTCATGTCATGACCTCTTTATTTATGATATCCCGAACGATAGTATGATGTAACAACTATAAGCTTATATTCGATGTTAATTAAAGTACTCAGTACTTATACAGCCTTAATTTAAATAGGTTGCATTTATCGTCTTGTGTGACGTTTTACCTGTGATTATTTGAGCTATCTGTACTCAAGGTGAGTTCATGTTCATAGCCCACATTTACAGTTTTACTGATTTGATATTATTTGGGGTGAAACATGCTTGTTTATATAAATTGGATGCAAGTGTTTAAAGTAAATAATGTATTATGTGTTTGCCTAAGTAGCCCGATAACCCTCCAGAGCCCATTTTCATGACCCGTCATATGCATAGATGTATTGTTAATATTTGCATTATGGAGCGCGAATGATATAAATAGATCTAATGGGATTGCATCCCGTTTGGGTGAATAGCAATCACTGAACAGAAAAACCGTTGACCATGGACGGACTGGATGATACGGGTTACCAACATTTGTACGTGAAAAAGTAACTGCTATAATATCAATATCTAAGTTGAGCCTTCGTGTCATGAGCTTAGTGCAATATTAATCAGGTTTTGTGATTGTTGTCATATGTTGTAACATCACGGGAAAATCTTGCGGTCCCTGCATAATTATAAATACAAAAACCTAATGAATTCACCCACAATTTTGTTGTACGTTTTAAAGCAAAATGTTTTCAGGATGTCAATTAGGCACGAGTGCCAAGGATGCATTGGATTATGTTTTGGATTGCACTGTTAAAGACTTATGTGTGCATCATGTTTTGGGATGTTAATGTTATCTTTTTTAATGATAAACAAAGAACAAGTAAAGCTATAAGCTTTTGTAATATGTCTTTTATTTAAATCCAATGTATCAGTTTAAACGACTTTTATGTCATTCTTATATATCTTGTGCTGTTGATCTTGAAGTAACATGCCCCGGATCATTATTCCGCTGTGACCCATTTTGGAGGTGTTACAAAATAGGTGAAAAGATTTAATGATGGATGATTGATATCAAATCATTCATTGCATTTCACCCATCTTTTAAGCCAAGCAACAGCAAAAGTTGTTACTTTTCTGTAACACCCCCATTTTTACAATATAGCAGCGGAAGCTAATGTGGGGTATTACTTCATGGATACAACAATCATAATCATAGAAAACAACTTTAAAAGAGACGTTGTTGGAAAAATTTAGTTATCATTCATTATAATCAGAGTTTTTACAAAATGCAGGTCCTAAAATCTAAATAATCAAGTTTGAATGATAACAGTTCAGCCACCTTCGAGTCCATGCCACTCCGTACCGCAACTTGCCCAATTACCTGAGATAAACATGCTAAAAAGGGTCAACTCAAAGGTTGAGTGAAATTCATAGGTTTGAAATGTATTTGTTGAATACAAGTTATAGTGTAATAATTGTACAAACACAATTATTATGATAATGGTATGGTTATGTTCTTGGGTCATGTTATTATATACCCGAATCATAGTTACAATGTATTATCCCGTTGTTGCCTTGTTTGGTCTGTTTGGTCTTGTCTGGTATCAACACATTATTATACAAAGTCAATTTAACGACTTGGAGAACTCATAATATCAACATATTAACATCCAAAGTCAATTTAATGACTCGAAGTCAAATTCAACGACTTAAAGTTAAATTTAACGACTAGTAGAATTTATAATACTAACATATTAACATCCAAAGTCAATTTAATGACTCAAAGTCTTTAACGACTAGTAGAATTTATAATACTAACATATTAACATCCAAAGTCAATTTAACGACTCGAAGTCAAATTTAACGACTTGAAGTCAAATTTAACGACTAGTAGAATTTATAATACTAATATATTAACATCCATAGCATTGATTGTAATGATGTATCAGATTAGCATATAGTCTGGTAAAACACTTGTATTCGTTATTTATAGCATGTATCCCCCTTACGGGTTTATGAAAGCATTTAAGTGATTAAAAGTGAGGTTATGAACTCAATAAGTCCTTAAAAAGTAATCACATCGTTCTTAGATAAATGAATATGTAAAAGTGTTTGTAATAAGCATGTATCTCCCCCAAAATAGTAAAATAGTAAAAGAGGGGCTATGAATTCACGTATCATAATAGAATATAGTTTATAGCATGTATCCCCTTCGCAGGTTTATAAAACATTCAAAAGATTGAAAAGCGAGGCTATGAACTTCACCTGATAGGTAGATGTAATATATATTCCAAAATGAAAGCTGACGACCTTATCACAATCTTAACAGGGAAGGTTGATATAGCAAAATGATAGTAAACAGCCATGTCACGCAACCTGAGTAAATATGTCAAGTCTTAGGAAGATTTTACTTGCACTCCAAGCACCTTACAAGCACCTCCATAACCTCCTTGTAAGCTACTTGCACTCCAAAAACCTCCTTGTCACCCCTTTGTAA
>BQNB010139214.1:0-17589 GCA_026074375.1 Tanacetum coccineum
TTAGTTGGGTTGATTGGCTAAAAAATCCTCATCTTATAACTTTGTAATTTTTCTAGCTTCTTGCTAGTTTTTTAATAAAGTGCTGTTAAAAAAAACAAACAATATATCAGTTGCACCTTAACAAATTGAGATCGAAATATGGATTGAGATTAAGAATATGATTGTTAAAAAATTATAAAACAAACAAAAAGAAAGGTCTAAATGGGTGTGGCGGTTTGTGTCCCAAGATGACTCTCTCTGGTTTCGAGTTATACAAGCGATTCATGGGTCTCGGATTGATTCTCAGTCGATTCATTCGTCATCTTTATGGAGTTTTATTTTAAAGGAAGTGCATGTTCTTAAGGACAGGGGCTTTGATTTTTTAGAAAAATGTTCTAAACGAGTAGGTAATGGTTTGAACACCCGTTTTTGGTTGGATAGCTGGAAAGGTGGTACTTCTTTTCGAGAAACATTTCCTCGGTTATTTGCCCTAGAGATGAATCACCAAATTTCAATGAAAGACAAACTGGCCGCTGCTTTGGATTCTTCTTTTTGCAGACCTGTTCGAGGAGGACTGGAGAAAGATCAACTTACTGGTCTTGCTGCTATCTTGGACACAGTGTCTCTTTCCCCTTCTTTGGACCGTTGGGTGTGTTCATTATCTTCTGATGGTGATTTTTATGTTAAAGACGCTCGTACTAATATCGATGACATGTTTCTTCCTTCTCATAACGATTCCACAAGGTGGGTGAAGGGCGTTTATGTTAAGATTAACATTTTTACTTGGAGGGCTCGGCGCGATTGTCTTCCTACTAGAATTAACTTGATACAAAAAGGTGTTACTTTGGAGACGACTTCTTGCCCGATATGTCTTGCAGGGGAGGAGGATGTTTCCCATGTCTTCTTTCAATGTCCTTTGGCTCAGGCGGTCTTACGGCGAATATGCCGATGGTGGGAGGTTGTTTGGCAGCAGTGGTCTTCGTTTTCGGAGTGGCTAGACTGGTTCTTAGACATTCGGCTCACGTCCAAAGTTAAAAGCTTACTTGAGGGAGTTTTCATGGTTGTTTGGTGGGCTATATGGGGTTTTCAGAATCGTTCTATTTTCGAGACCTCTCCTCCTAATGGTTCGGTGATTTTCGATGACATCGTGTCGCATTCTTTTCTTTGGTGTTATAATAGATGTAATAGGTCTTTTACTTGGGATTCTTGGCTTAAAAACCCTCATTTGATTTCCTTGTAATGTTTGCTCTAGCGTCTTGCTAGTAATAAAATTTCGCCGTTAAAAAAAAAATAGATTAGTGGCACCTTTTTTAAACCAATTTATCAGTCTGTGAGTTACGTATGTATAACTTCGGTTTTTTGTAATATCTAAAAACAACTTTTTACAAAAATTTTAACAACTATAAATCGTTCCCCATTTCACAAAATTCTTTTTCTTTTTTGGAACAAATTCATTTTATAATTAAGGTTGGAACTTATAATTAAGGTTGGAACTTATCAACATCGGTTACATTATTCAAATAAAACTTTTGTCCAAACAATCCCATTGGTTATCGTACATAAAAATATCATTCCATTAAATAATACATTATCATGTTTTTGCATAAAATAATAATAATAAATTATATGAAGCCAAAAGGCCAAAAAGGACGGAAGGTAGAAAGAATCTAGAAATGTGAGTTGATGTGTGATACATATGTTTCTTTTCTCTCTCTATCATTCTATATCCATACTACAAACTTTGCTGAAAAACATAAAACTAATTTTTTTTTAAAATATTATATTTGTAGTAAAAAGATAAAAAGATTTGCTGGCCAAATAGGCAATGAATTTAATGATGGAATCAAAGCAATATTTATGCCGAAAGACCACAAGTTGACAAATAAGAGAGAGAGAAAACTAAACAAGAGATCTTATCTCAAAATCACTTCTCTCAGTTTCATTCTCGTATCTCTTATATGATCAGATAATCTGGCCCATCAGATCCTAGATTTTTTGTTTTTTATATTTATATTTTTATAAATTTTCCTAACTGCTAGAGCTTCATTTCAAGGATATTTAACAATATGAGGTATACTTTCTTACTATCTTTTTAATGTACATATGTTTTTTGTTTCATTACTCGTAGATTTTGCTCTTCATGTTTTTTTTCCCTCATAGTTTTCATATGTTTAATTTTAGTTGAATTTGGGTTAATGATTTTAATATGTTTTTTTAAGGTTAGTCTTTTAGATAATTGTTGGTGGGTTAAACCTTAAAGCTACTTTATTATTATCTAAAATTGGGAGATTGTATATTCATATGATTGTTTGGTGAGATATTTCTGTGTTTGATATGTTGCTTTCATTACAAGTATCTGAATTATGTTGTGTTTTGTACAGTTGCTTTGCTTTCATATTAAAATCTTGTTTAACCATATTTTGTTACTTGTTTTGAGGATCAATGGTTGTGTGACTTAATTTGGTGTAGGAATGGCTACTAAAGTACAATCTAAGACGTATTTTCCGAGTTCTATGATGGATCTAAACAACGGTTTGTGCAATGGTATGTGGGACCTGTATCGCGGTGAGAGGACCTCTGTCTCTGAAAGGAGTCAATGTTATGACCCTTTTTTGACGAGGCAGCAGATGGGTGGATACACGGGATATTCGAAAGAACAAATGAAGCAAACTATTTTGAAGCAAGACTCCATTTTTAGGCATCAGGTTTATTTTACTTTTCAAATGGAATTGGAAGTATTTGAATCTTCTTTGTACTTTTGATAAAATCTTGGTGTTTAACTAATGTTATTTTTATGTTGTTACAGGTTCAAGAACTTCATCGTTTATATGAAAGACAGAGAGACTTGATGAATGAACTCACAAGGAAAGAGCATTGTAATGTTACAATGCTAACTGAAGCACCCACGTCGAGTCATTTTTTAAGTCGGCTTCTTTCAAGAAAAGTTATTGATTTAGAACTGCCTGCTGATGTAGATGGGGATACTGAAGGAAAGCAACCAGTCCGAAATGTTCAAAATTTTGCCGATCTTAATAAGCAGATTCAGGTGGAGGAAGCATCTTTCTCGGCATCTATTATTAACAATAACAGTAGTCAATTTGTCACGAAGAATGGTATTTTTTTACACCAGTCAAATCTGTTGCAAGTTGAGCCAAAGAAGACTCCTGAGTATTTATCGAGAAAAAGAACTTTGTTTGGCATTGAGCTCTCTGAAAGCAGCCACTCGCCATCTTTTGATTCTTCACAATCTTCTTCATGGGATCTAAATACTTCAACACCTAATTACAACCGTTGGATTGGCTCATCTGTTACAACAAGGCAAATACCGGAGGCTTTCTCAAGCAATAAGCGTGCTATTAGCAATTCAAGATTCATAACAAGCTCCCATCAAAATGGCGTCATTGATGGGAAAAAGAACCACGAAAACCTTGAAAAACAGTTGCCTCATTGGCTTATGGCGACCAAAGGGAAAGAATCAACTCTTTATCAGATGAATTTGGATTCTTTGCAGCATCAATCTCAGCAGTTTTTTAAGAAAGCTGAGAAGACAAAAGACACCCACGGTCCAAAAGTAACGAAAATCCTTGGGGTCCCCATCATTAACGTGCCCAGCAACTCCAAGGATTCTGTCCAAGAAAGTATTAAAAGTAACCAGGTTTCGGAACTAAGACATCATATTGACTTGAATTTGACTTTTAATGAAGAAGAGGATCCTTCATCAACACCATCCATCCCAGAAGCCGTTGTCAAAATTGCTACAATGGAGATCGACTTAGAAGCTCCTGCAGCCCTTGAGCCCGAAACAGATGATACACATGAGGATATTAGTAAAGCTGCAGCTGAGGCTATTATATCCATTTCATCATTTGAAGAACCACAAGCATCTGACACTTTGCTGATGTGGTTAGCGGAGGTAATTGAATCCGGCGAGAGCGTTGATAAAAATTCATTAAATGTCAATCGTAAAGATTCTATTCCTCAAGGTATGGATTACTTTGAGTACATGACATTAAATTTGCAAGAAGTCGAAGAAGAGAACATTTGCTATACGCCAATGATTTTGGAGGAAAAGGAAGAAGAGGAATGTTTGTCAAAGAAACGGACAACTAGAAAGGGACAAGGGAAGAGGGGTAGGCAGAAGAAAGACTTTCAAAGGGACGTATTGCCTGGCATTGTTTCTTTATCAAGGCGAGAAGTGACTGAAGATCTTCAGACATTTGAAGAGGCGTTTACTGGTATTGGTGTTTCTTGGCAGTCTAGTTTCTCAAAAAGGAGAGCGGCAGGTAAGAATGGAAGGGGAAGGCGGCGTGTGGTGGTCCCCACCCCACGCTCTCACACACCACCACCACCCTCACCGGCGGATGTTGAGCAGACTGTTTGTAGGGAGGTGGCGTTGGAGGAGAAAAGTCTTAGTGGGTGGGGAAAAAGGACAAGACGTTTGCCTAGACAAAGATGTCAAAATGGTGGTAGTCATCACTCTCTTGCTTTAAAGTGTTGAGTTATAAATCGTCGGACCATTGTTGTACATAATTATACAGTAGACTTCCTAATTCGTGTCTCCTGTACTACTACTGATGACACTTGCCATCAACAACATTTGGTTGTTTGGTAAGATAAACAGCATTTTGTTTTAAGTCGATATAAACGGAAAAACAGTTGTTGATTGATAGTACTACCTTTACTACTACATCTGCTTACATTTATGTGCTTGTACTATGATTATCACTGTTAAATAGTTATATACGTGTCAATCTTATATCGGCAAAGAAGACGATGCGACGAGTTTACCATGATCAAAACTATGTCAAACACAATATTTGGAAAAGGTTTCTTCTACTAAAGTAATGGCACTATTACAAGATTTGATTCTATGGTTAAATAGATATACCAAAAGTAGTAGAAGATCAAGTCATCAAACTCTTCTTTATTAAACGAAAAAGCAAAAGGTTATTGATTTGTTGCTTAAAGTTTGCAAACATTGGTCGGATTACTGAGGTAACACACTTTGCTTGCATCTACAAAAGGCTTAAACTTTAATAATTTGTACAGAATAAAAAACCAATATATTTAAAGTGGGTGTGTTGAAAAAGGATGTGTTGTTCTTCCTACTAACCAGATCAAAGTTATCTCCCCTTATAATGGAACAACCACTAAAAATGAAGATCAAAACTTATGTTATAGAAAAGGATTAACTGATAAAATATTATTAAAACAAAAAAATGTAACAATGTCGAGCTTGGCTCATTCAACCTAAACAAGTTGGAGCTCGACTTGTTAGTCATTTATAAGGCTCGAGTTGGGCTAATTTACAAATAGAAAGCTACAAGATTGAAAATGTATAAATGGTACTTCAAAAATCATGCATTTAAAAGAGAGAAACATTTCTTTTTGGCTTTTTAGACCAACTTGTGTATTTTTTTTTCAAAAGTTTAAATCGGCGAGAAAACTCTAATCCCGTTCATCATTTTTAGATGTCGACTGACCTTTCCAAAAGTCTTATGACTCAAATGTACGCGACCTAACCACGATATCTCCGTAACCGTTTCCAACCCTAACACTAGTTGTTTATATTTGAATTTCCTATCTAGGAAAACTGTTGGATTCCTTCCAACCCTATTAATATGCATAATTTCAAATCTAACTAATCATGCATCTAATCATCCATCACATCTCAACTGGAATCATCAAATTTATAAATAAATCCCAATCTTGTTTTTTCTCAAATTTAATTACACATTCACATTCATCAATATTTGCAGAAAAATTAGCTTCATCATTAGATAAATGTAACAACATTAACACACTCAAAAAGCTTCATGCTAGCATACTAATTCATGGTCTTGACACCAACACTTTTTTAAGTTCCAAGCTTTTAACTACATATGCCTTTTTCGGCTTATTAACCGAGTCGAAACCGGCTTTTTATAAAATTATGAACAAGAACTTGTTCCTTTGGAATTCAATTTTTGTTGGGTATTTTAAAGGTGGTGAATTTAGTCAAGTTTTAAGGGTTTTAAAAGATTTAAAGGAAAGAAAGATTGGAATTGATGGTAGTGCATTTATGTTTAGTTTAAAGAGCTGTGTGGAGCTGTGTAGGGTGGAATATGGGAACTCTGTTCATGTTGATGTTGTGAAATTTGGGTTGAATTCGGATCGGTTTGTGGGGACGGCGTTGGTTGGGTTTTATGCGGCGTGTGGAGGTATGGTGGATGCGCGTAAGGTGTTTGAGGAAGTTACTGAGAGGGATATTGTTGCTTATACGTCTTTGATTAGTGGATATGCAAAACGTGAGGATTGTGATAGTGGTTATGAGGCGTTTGATGTTGTTAAGGTGATGGTGAGTGATGGCATGGAACCGAACCGTGTGACTTTGGTGAGTTTGTTACAGGTGGTAGGGAAGTTAAGGGTGTTGGATTATGGGGAGGTGATCCATGCGTATGCGATTAGAAGAGGGATTGGTTGCCGCGATGAAGTTTTTGAGACTAGTCTTATGGATATGTATGTTAAGTGTGGGGCGCCAAATAGGGCTAATGCGGTTTTTGGTCAAATAAGCATTAAGACGGATGCTTGTTGGAATGTATTGATTGCCGGTCATCTGAAGTCATGTCAGCCTTTTGAAGCTTTGAATCTCTTCTCCATCATGGCAAAAGAAGGTCGCAGATTTGATTTGATTGCTTTAGCAAATGGAATTTTAAGTTGTGGGAACTTGGGCTTGTTAAGGGTTGGTAAGAGCATTCATGGTTATATGTTTAGAACCGGAGTTCAGCTTGATGTAGTTGCGAAGACAGCTCTTGTTGATATGTATTCAAAATGTGACAGTTGTAGCAAAGCTAGGCTAGTTTTTGATACCATAAAGGACAAAGACATCATTTCCTATAACGTGATGATGTCAGGTTATCACCAAAATGGACATGCTCATGATGCTATTGAAGCATTTCGTAAAATGAGAAGAGCAGGTTTGACAGAAAACGAAGCTACCATTTTGACTTTAGTTTCTGCATTTTCTGATCTGAATGATATACGACAAGGTAGAAGTATCCATGGATACGTGATTACACATGGGTTCGAGTCAAAAACTGATATTGCTAATCAAGTCATGTACTTGTATGTAAAATGTGAATATATAGACCATGCTAGGCAACTCTTTGATCAAATAAAACACAAAGACTTGGTATCTTGGACATCAATGATGATGGGTTATGAGACTCTTGGTCATGCTAATGAAGCCATAACCTTGTTTCAAACAATGATGAAATCAGAACAAGAAATGAATCCTGATTCGGTTATTCTAACTTGCTTGCTTCAAGCCTTTTCTCAACTTGGGCGTCTAAGCCAAATCAAGGAGATTCACTGTCATGTGATTAAAGTATCAATGGAGAATGATATTACCATCATGAACTCTCTGTTAACTACTTATAGTAAATGTGGGATGTATAAAACAGCAAGATATTTGTTTGGTCAAATGGGTACGAGGTGTTTAGCTTCTTGGAACACAATGATAGCTGCATCTGGGATGCATGGTGATTGTTATGGAGCACTTGAGTTAGTCCACGAAATGAATAAAGAAAATATTGTTCCCGATGAGGTCACCTTCATGTCAGTGCTGTCTTCTTGCAGCCATGCTGGTTTGGTAGACGTAGGTTTAAATCTTTTTAGGATGATGAAAGACGAGTATAGACTTGTTCCATCAGAGGAGCATTATAGCTGTATGGTTGACTTGCTGGGCCGAGCAGGTCAACTTGACGAAGCATTTGAGTTTTTGAAATGTCTTCCACCAACGCAGAGTGGTTCTGCACTTGGTGCACTGGTTTCTGCTTGTAGACTTCACGGAAACAATGAAATGGGAGAGGCTTTAGGTAGGTGGCTATTGGATTTCGACCCTAAAAATTCAAGTTCCTATGGCTTGGTTTCAAACATATATGCAGAAAGCGAGAAATGGAACGAGGCAGCACATATAAGAGCTAGTGCAAAGCAGAGAGGCTTGAGAACGACTACTGGCTGTAGCATGATAGAAATAGATAGGTAATATAATTCATGCCTACGCATTGTTGTTGTAACTTTTGTACAGTAAAATTAAAATATAGTAATAACGTTATTACATATCTGATTAATGTCGTAATAGTAGTGCGTATCCTCGTTATAAAACCCTAGAGCAACAGTGTTTGCTGCTATAAAAGTGTTATGCGCACAATCTAGAATGTTGAAGCTTTGAAGACAGTGGAGTAGAAAATGAGAAGTAACAGTATGGTCAAGTATGCTAGTCCTTTTTCACTAGAGTCTGAAGTAAAATGCTAAATTAATTGTAGCCCTCCAAGTTTGAATCAAGAGAAAATGAAGTTCTCTTTTACATAGCCTGTCAAGTAGCGTTTCCATTTAGACCATCAAATTGTACTTTTGTTAGGCATGTAATTAGGCATAAATAGCACTGATCATATGTATATGCCATAGGTGTACCTATAGATAGAAACAATCCACTTGACCAATAATAATACCGTATAGAAAATCTTCAGCAATTGTTCTTGTTCCAAAATTTGTAAGGAAAGTACCCACAGCCTAGAACTCGTTTTAAAACGTGGTTGACTTGGCCGGTTGAACCGGTTAGTGGCTTGGTCACCGAAAGCTAGTTTTATGAAAAAGCCCGGTTGAATCGAAAACCGGAAGCTCAATTAAAAATTTAATATATTGGTCCATAACGCATTTATGGAAACTAATGTTACTGTACAGTTGTGGGGACTGCAGTTAATTATTGTTAGAGGGCCATATTAAAATCTTGACTCCAATTGTAGCAAACGACCCAACTTAATTTATGTAACAAAAATTAAATACAAAAAGTAGGTCCTACCGGGAGTCGAACCCAGGTCGCTGGATTCAAAGTCCAGAGTGCTAACCACTACACCATAGAACCCTATATATTCCTCCATCACAAATCTAATAGTAAAGCCCAAAAGTAACAAGCAACAAGCATGGCACAAGTCTATGATATCATAATTTTTGGTGCATCAGGTTTCACTGGAAAACATGTAGTAAAAGAAGCACTTAAGTTTGTTTCACCAGATTCACCCATCAAAACCTTAGCTCTAGCTGGTCGAAACTCGACTAAGCTAACCGAAGCCTTAAAATGGGCTGCTCCATCTCACCCTGATGTCCCCATTCTTATAGCTGACTC
This sequence comes from Tanacetum coccineum, assembly GCA_026074375.1. NCBI lineage: Eukaryota > Viridiplantae > Streptophyta > Magnoliopsida > Asterales > Asteraceae > Tanacetum > Tanacetum coccineum. The sequence goes on from BQNB010139214.1 coordinate 9,146, forward strand.
GTCGAACCAACCTTCTCTTCGTCGTATGGCGTCCCAAGCTAGGCTTGTTCTAAATTGTGTTGGCCCGTATCGCCTTCATGGTGAACCCGTTGTCGATGCATGTGTTGAAGCTGGTTGTGATTATTTGGACATTTGTGGTGAACCTGAGTTTATGGAGAGAATGGAAGCTGTTTATTATGATAAGGCAGTTGAGATGGGTAGTTTGGTTGTTTCGGCTTGTGGGTTTGATTCAGTTCCTGCTGAGTTAGGTTTGATGTTTAACTCCATGCAATGGGTTTCGCCTGCTGTCCCAAATAGAGTTGAAGCATACGTGCAACTTGAGTCGAGTAAAAGGATTGTAGGTAACTTTGCAACGTATGAATCTGCGGTTTTGGGTTTGGCTAATGCTGGTAATCTTATGAAGTTGCGAAGGTCATCACCAAGGCGCAAAAGAGCCCGGCCTTCGGTAATGCTTACTTTTTGGCTTTGTATCTTCACTTTATTGCTATATACATTTATCATTTTGTGTAATCTTTCAAAAACATATGCATCAACTACTGATTATTATAAATATATGTCAATTTTCTTAGATCCCTGGATATGCTCCTCCTCCAAGTGGATTCGAAGTAGAGCACCAAAAAAAGATTGGACTTTGGGGCATAAAACTCCCTTCAGCTGATGCCTCTATCATCCGGAGAACACTCTCGTTCCTTGCAGAGTACCCTAGTGGTCTACAAGGTGGCTATGAAGATCCTAAACATGCCGAGAAACGAACCACCTTTTGGTCACAAATTAAACCTGCTCATTTCGGAGTAAAGATTGCTAGCAACACTCGTTTGGGTCTCCAGCTTTTCATCGCAGTTGGAACAATAATTGGGAAACTCTGCAGCTCCCCTCTTGGGAGATGGCTCTTGTTAACATTTCCCGCTGTTTTCACTTTCGGGTGTTTTAAAAAGAATGGCCCGACCGATGCTGAAGTAGCTAGTGGTAGTTTTAAGATGTGGTTTGTGGGTCATGGATTTAGTGATGCAAGTCGTGTTTCTGCAGAGCCTGATATGGAGATTGTGACGAGAATAAAGGGCCCCGAGATTGGGTATGTGACGACTCCTATCATTCTTATACAATGTGCTCTGATACTTTTGAAGCAGCGAGGAGATCTACCAAACGGCGGTGTCTTTCCTCCTGGGATCGTTTTTGGTCCAACTGATCTTCAAAGTCGATTGCAGAAGAATGGGGTTTCGTTTGAAGTAATTTCAAAGAGTGCTATCTGATCTCTGAATAAATGGGATGTTCTCATGTTCTTCGTGTTAGTTGTTGATTCAATAAAAAACTGTAACACATATGTTTGTATTATACCTTATAATTAAAAGGCAGCACTCGAATTTAATTCCTTATTAATGCTACCCTGACCCGACCGGGTCGACCCGCCGGAAAGGCGAATGTTACCCGCCAAAAACCCGGTCGTGACCCATTTCCGACTCGCGCTATTATTTGTTGTGCTCTGCGATTGTGATGCATTGTGATGCATAATCAGGAATCGAATAGTGTGTCGGGGATGACATTAAGTAAAGCGGAAAAGTGGTTTATCATGTATTAGATTGAGATGCATGTATTGCGACATCTAAATGTTAATGATGTCAATGACCATATTTTGGCGGGTGTCTATTGTGGGAGGCTGTGATGAGTCTCAATGGCTGTCATAAAGATGAGACTATCTGTATCTTGGCGAGGCGACCTATTATAGTCGCAGCCATGGCGGACGTGTCCTCTTTAATCTGTTGTTAGCCTCTCTGAGCCTCATATACATTGTTCGATTATAATTATGCTTACATCGTCCGTATCTTGGCGGGGCGTCATATTATGGTCGCAGCCATGGCGGACGTGTCCTCTTTAATATGTTGTTAGCCTGTGTGAGCCTCATATTTTTGTTCGATTATGCGTATATCGTCGCTTGCTGATTGAGGGCAACAGTTGTTTAATTTGCGGGCGTTTGTTGATGCTTGCGTAGTGTTTGCCAATATTTCTCTTTCTGATGTTTTTTTATACTGATGTGATTATTGTAAGTCGTGAGTATAAGGTGACGTGTTGTTTGGGATAATGAGGGACTCTGTTTTTCCGATGAATATGCTAACGATGTGATGGCATTGTGATTTCGTTTTTGTTGGCAAACGCGCTGCCATGGCTTTTGTTAAAGCATAGCATGCTTTTGGTCAGCTTCGTCATATACAAATGCGGCGTAACATCAGATTGTTACTAAGTAGGGCGATGATGATAATTTAGTTTACTATGTGTTGTTCATCCACACCCGTATCTTGGCTTGGCAGTCACACCGAGAGTGTGATTGCAGCCATGGCGGGTGTTTGGTACCACTACTGTATACGTAAATCTGAGCCTCGTATGTTACCGTCACATCCAAATAGTCGTTCAAGACAACGCGTTGAATTATATTCGGCATAAGAGGACTGGTTTGTAACAATATTTTTTTATTCTTTGTGTCATTTAATGTTGGGTTGATTATTGTAAGGTTTGAAGCATACAGTTAACAAGCAAAGTGTTTCACGGGTGCTTTGTTTCTTCTTGAGTCTAAATTTCTTGATCCTTTTATTTGTAGTTTCACGGGACCTTCGGTTATTATAATCTTTATTTTGCATGAAAAAACTGTAGTACATCATAAACTCAAAATTTTGGGGTTCTGTTTCTCCGTACCATCCTGCATCATAATTATAGGTTAGAATTCTGTCTATGAAGCAGTTACTTGGTTTCAATTTGCACAAAATTTACTTTGCTAAATATGCAGACTTTTCAAATTTATTGCGAATAGAGCATGGTGAGGTGGAGTTGGCATGTTAAATTATCTACTATACAAAATCAAAGTGTTACTGCACTTACATGCGTTAAAATATTATTTTACATATTTTAAGACCTTCTAAAAGCTTTTGTTTCTAGACAATATCCCCAACTTTATTACAAAAGCTAACATAAATTTCTTAAAAAAAACAAGTTTACAAACATTGTTGTCGTCATCCTTATAATTATATAAAAGTAGTGACTAACTAACCCAATAGTTTTTTTTAGCATATTCATTTACGGAAGATCTTAAGATGTAGAAGATGATTTTAAAATCAAATCATGAAATTACATGATCTGAGTTGAACATAAATCGGTTTTGTGAGTTTATCAACTCTAATTACATTATTTTTCCGTTATTGTTCGTATGGGTAGAAGAACATGTTGCGTGAAAGTATGTTGCTCTTATTGTTATGGATTCTTTCGAGGCATATCGTAAGTTCGCTTTTTGTGTCTTACTTTGAAACTTCTCGGCCTATATAAGCCGAAAAGTTCTAAAGTACGCCACAAAAGTGAGCTTATGAAACATAAGCCAAAAACAAAATAAGTCATAAGCTTGCTATATAAGCCGAAACAGACACCCCCTACGTATGGTGAGTTTTTTGCAGAATCAATTGTGTTGGTTAAGTTGATGCGTTAGATTTTTTAAGTGAATTCAGTCTACAATAATCACATTCATTATTTGTAAATTGCAGGTGCTATGCTCGCCTTCACCCAAGGGCAGTTAACTGCATGAAGAAGAAATGTGGCCACAGCAACCAGGTTCATATCTTAACTTAACTTTTTACATGTCTCTTATATATATGAGGGACATTTGCAGTTGTATCTCTCCAAAGTTGCATAATTGCACCTTATTTATGAATACCCTGCTACTCTTTTTGTTATCTTTTATTTCTCAAGAATTACGATTCAGGGTTGCTTGGTATTCACAATAATATAAACTGTAGCATACGTTTTTTGTATTTCGGGTGTTTGGATATGTAAACTGTATTTAATTATATAACCAATTAAATGGTACAACTGCTTATTTGCTTAAATATATATGCAGATAAATGTTTTTTGAATTTGGGGTGTTTGGATATGTAAACTATGTTTAATTATATACTCCCTCCGTCCCACATTAAGTGTCCACTTGACTTTTTCAAATTCTTTTTTCTTCAACTTTGACCTTAATGATTTCTTCTTATGTTATATGATACTTGATGCAAGATATATGAACGGATAGAGTTTTGAATATATTTTTCGTTGGTAAAATTTTCGTTCAATATTATATAACACAAACAAAAATATTTATGGTCAAAGTTGAGAAAAAAAGACTTAAAAGATTTCATTGTGGACACTTAATATGGGACGGAGGGAGTAACTAATTAAATGGCACAACTGTTTATTTGCTTAAACAATAGATAAAGACGAGAATGAAGTAGAAGTTGAAGCTGATCAAGAGGAGAATGATGTAGAAGCTGAAGCTAATCAAGTGGAGAATGATGTAGAAGTTAAAACAAATATGGATGAGAATGACCCAGAAGCTGAAACATATAAAGAGGAGATCGAAGTAGAAACTGATGTCGATAAAGAAGAGAATGAAGTAGAAGCTGAATCAGACAAGAAGATGAGGAAGTTGAAACTAAGCCTGAAATTGAAGGAAAGCTAACAAGTCTAAAACTGTAAGAAAAATGAAGTGTACCCGAAATTTGAGAAAAAGAAAGAAGGTTAAACATATGGCAAGTTACAAAAAAGCGTATGAAGAAAGGCAAGAAATCAGCAATGACTGATCCTTTAAATAGATGGTCAAAGGAAAGGTAAAAAAGCTAACTTTCTTCATAAAGTTCAATCATTTATACAGTCAATGTTGCATAGTTATATCTTGATCACTGATGCAATGGAAGAAATAGAAAGGGCTCAAAAATCAGGTTTGTGAATAGAAAGATAAAGGACAGGCATTAAATTCTGCAAACTAGAAATTCACAGAATATCCAAAGCTTACTACAAACCAAATTTAATGCTTTGTTTATCTGTAATTTATGAGTTACTGAGAGTACCATTATCTTATCTTTTGTAGTTAATTTGACTTACAGGGCAAAGAGTTATTGGAGAGCCTGTGGTTTCTGGATTAATTCTTAATGATTCTGTCCTATGGGATCCGTATGATTTAAATCAGCCAAACAAGTTAAATAACTGGGTAAGCTGAAAAACATGCAATCTCAAACACCCTCTTATTTTGCTTATTCTATATGTGGGTTTTAGTAAGATATAGAATAATTTAATAAGATATAGAATAATTTTGGTTTCTTTTGCAGGTTCGTGCAGCTACACCATCGCCGTCGCACCCACACCTCCGTTACAATCCCACCACCGTCAGGTACCATTGTCAGCGGGTCTAGGAATCCCGTTAAGTATCGTCTATGATAATCAGGTATTAAAAGAATTTGGGTTTATTTTTAAACTTTTTTATTTTTTTATAAAGTGTTATTCATTAGTTTGTGTAATTAGGAGAGCTTATATGCAATCCCAAACACCCTTATAAGTTTAGTTTTATTATAAAAGCAATGATGGACGAGCTTCATCGCTTATATATCTCTTAAGTTGATGCGCTAAGCACAAGCTACTTTATATAGGTTAACCCAAACACCTTCTTAAATCAAAAGCAGTAAATGTTTGGTTGCTAGTTGTTAGTCGAAGGTGTAAATTATGCTTAATTTGAATGCAGGTTGGTGATGGATGGTGATGGAACTACTGATGTAGTTCTTCTTGCTCGTGAGTTCTCTAGAGAAGCCAAACCATTTATTGAAGATGGCGTTCGTCCTCAAAATCTGATATGAAGTTATAATACATTACATTTGTTGTTATCAAGCAATATGCCATACATGATTTTGGTTTAATTTAGATAAATCCTAATTAGTACTCGTTGCCAAATTGAATCATTTTCCAGGTTTTGTTATAGTTTCTTGGAGCGAAACACACATGAACATACTTTCGGCTCAATGTCGTTTGCTCTGTCCAACCATAAAAAAAAGAATAGCCACGCGCTCCGCAGCGAAGCGCGTGCTAAAAACCTTGTTAGAATTATCATTTGGCTTCCTTATTCATTAATTTGTCATCACAAGGGGGTGTTTGTTTCGGCTTATATAATCATAAGCCTTAATTTTATAATAAACTTATATAAGCCCCCCAAGTCTCAAAATAAGTCAGAAAATTGAGGCTTAAAGTTAGGATAAAATGAGAAGTATTCTTAAAATAAGAAGGATAAGAAGTAACGATAGTCGCATATTTGAGATATATTAGTTGCATCTCTATAATCTTAGATGCCACATAACGCATCATAATGTGTTTTCTAGCTTTTAATTAGATGCATATACGTATATTAGATGTATTTCATTATTTCTCTTTTATTTGGTTCTCTACATGTGCCGAAATCATAAAAATTATTTTGCACCCTTTACACATCAAATTAACTTTCGAAACTCAAAGGGGTGCATCTAAATGAATTGAAATGCATCTAATGCAAGTCGTTGTATCTTAAATGTGTGGTTATAGTCTAACACTCCTCGTAATTTTAGTGGGAGAAGACCAAACACTCAAACTGGTACGAAATTCCTCAAAAATCACAGACGACGGTTCTTTGATGAAAATGTGTGCATACTGGTAACGAGATGATACATGAAGAACACGAACCTGACCACGAGCAATGATATCACGAACAAAATGCATATCAATCTCAATGTGTTTGGTCCGCTGATGCTGGACAGGATTAACAGTCAAATATATAGCACTGACATTGTTACAGTAGACAAGAGTGGCAAATAACAATGGTGTATGAAGCTCCCTAAAAAGATTATGAAGCCAAGCAGTTTTGGCAACAACATTAGCAACACCTCTGTACTCAGCCTCAACACTCGCTCTAGAGTTCTGGACAATGTATGTTGCCACTTGGAGGACCATAAGAGAAGATTATCTCTCAAGAAAACACAATAACCAAAAGTAGAACGTCTAGTAGTAGGGCAACCGGCCCAATCAACATCAGAATATGCAACAAGAGATCTCGTGGAGGAGGCATAAAGTTGTAGCCCAAAGTCCAACGTGCAACCAACGTTTCTGAGAATGCGCTTGAGAGCTACAAAATAGGGCTCTCACGGATTATGCATATGAAGACAGACTTGTTGCACTGCATAGGAAATACCTGGAAGAGTAAATGTTAGGTACTGCAAGCCACCTGCACGACTACGATATAATAGGATCAGAAACAAGATCCCCATCAGAACCAAGCTTGGATTCCATGTCAACCGGAGTCCGAGTAGAATTACAAGTAGCCACAGGTGCCTTGTCTAAAAGCTCCAAAGCATATTTATTCTGTGAGAGAAACATGCCTGTAGAATCACATCGAACATAATTCCCCAAGAAATAATTAAGATCCCCTAAATATGTCATAACAAACTCCTTAGTAAGGGATGGGATAACCGTTGAAGTAAATCCATAGATGAAGCCGTCAATATAATATCATCAGCATATATCAACATATAAGAAACTTCAGTACCATGCCAATATATAAACACGTACGAGTCGCAGTGGCTCGAGGAACAACCAACCCGCTAAGCGTATACTGCTAAGCGTTGAAACCAAGCACACGGTGCTTGTTTCAACCCATATAAATACCTTTATAACCGACAAAGATGATGAGGAAATCTAGCATCCACAAATACCAGTGGCTGATACATGTAAACTGTCTCGGAAAGGTCGCCGTTAGAAAAGAGCATTATTAATGTCAAGATGATGAATATGCCAGTTCCGGGATAATGCAAGACTGAGTACACTACGAATAGTTTCCGGTTTAACTACCAGACTAAAAGTATCATCACAATCGATACCAAATTGCTGACTATGCCTGTTGGCCATAAGACGAGCCTCATACTTGCTTAATAAACCATCGGCATCATATTCATGCCGAAACAACCGCATCGACCGAACCACATTAACGTTTGGTGGTTTTGAAACAAAAACCCACATACTATTTTTAATTAAAGCATTATATTCATCCCACATGACATCTCGCCAATTAAGATTTGATAACGCAATAGAGAGAGACTTAGGTGCTGTTGTTTATTAAGAGGCTCTGAATCTGAATCTGATGCGTAAATGTCTGAATCTGAATGAAATAATATTATTTGTTTTTTTCTTTTTAAATGTCTGAACGATAGAAGTACAAATCAGTTTATTCTTAAAATCAGTTTTATTCTTACGAAACATAAACATGTTTAAAAATTATATAGAGCATTTTAGTCACAAAATTAACATAGTTGTTGGTATGTGCTTAAATACACATACCTTTTACCTTTAAAAACGAGCTAAAATAATCAAAAACGGACTTAAAATGCCAAATATATGCTTGTTTTGCTAATTGTATTGTGCAGGAACGGATAACCAAGAAAAGGACGAAAAACAAAGCCAAAACGACAAAACCGGACTCGGAATGGAAAAAGACTGTGAAAGACAAAGCCAAATCGAAGCCGGAAAGTCAATCAAGTCAAAAAGTCAACAGAAAAGTCAACTGGTCAAAGTCAAAGTCAACCCAAGTCAACCCCGAGGCCAAAGTCAAAGATATATAAGTTCAGGGACTGAAATTG
>BQNB010139215.1:3752-17589 GCA_026074375.1 Tanacetum coccineum
AAAATTGTTATTGAAGAATTCTACAAGCTGGTGGAAAATTATGTAGATTCTGGAAGATCTCCTTAAGAAGATAAAGATAACAAAAGATATTCCTTAATGTTTAAAAGATTTACTTATGTAATGTTTATCTTCCTTTGTAAGTCTTGATCTCTCCCTATATAAAGAGATCATATACACATAGTTTTGGGTACACATAAAATATGTATAAGTCTTATAAAGGTGTGTGTGAGTTCTAGGCGTGAGTTCTCTAAGTAGATGCCTAGAAGTTGCGTGTAGCCCCAAGGATCTTTGATCCCTGTTAGATTGTAACCGTTCTAGAATTGATCATCTAGAATTGGGGCTTGGTGGAAACGTATGGTAATAAAACCTTGTTTAAATAACATTGAATCGTGTTCATTATATTCCGTTGCATTGTATCTATATTCTTTGTTATTTTTGTTTATCCTAGATATAAAGATCTAATCAATCTTGAGCTTACAAACGATTTTAACAAGTTGTATCAGAGCTATGGGGCTCTTGATCTAGGTGTTAAAAGGTTTTTACAATCGAATTCATGATGAAAAGAAGTATCGAATTTTCTGTTTTCAAATTCGGTAAAAAGGGTTTTATTATTTTCGGTAAAAGCTATTTTCGAAAACACTATAAGCTATAAGCCATAAGCTGATCCTAAAAGCTATTCCTATAAACACCTTTAACATTTTTATAAGCTTTGAAACTAACTCTAAAAGCTCTAAGCCTTCGGGTCTTAGTTTTAAAACCAAACGCACCCTTTTTGAGTTTTCGAGCTCAAAAGCTCATTTCATAAGCTATAAGCTTGTTAAAACTATAAAACCAAACTTATTTCAGCTTATTGTAATAAGCTAAATGCTGCAAATTGATTTCGAGATTTAAAAATACAAGTATATGGATTTTGGACTTAAAACGCAAATCGTTTTATGCATGAGGGGTATATATTGTAAATTTTGAAACTTATAAACTTTCGGGCCAAAAATGTAAATACTCTAAAGTTAAACCACAAGGACCTGTTTTGCCATACTTGAAAGTTAAGGGTTAAATGTTTTAAAATCATATATAAAGGGGTTAAAATTGTAAAATAATATATACCAAGGGTATATATTGCCATTTTCGAATTCTTAAGGGTATAAAATGTAATATTTTTATATTTAATAATAAAAATATATCTAAACGTTATAAGACTCAATTTTATTAAAACCCGACACATTTATCGTTTCATTCATCGATCGAAACATATAAAAATAATTATGTTATATATTTAACATAATTTATCATCCACTAGCTTTTGAAGAAACTTAAAAAGATAAAATCTTATCATTTAAACTATAACGTATCACGTTACTAGGGAATTTCATGTGAGGGGCTTTCATTTGGGTAGACGTTTTGACGAGTTGCTGGATTTACGATTTAAAGTGTCCTAGCTCCTCAAACGTTTACTACATGACCTCTGGATTATGATAGCCCGAACAGTGATACGATATGTTCACAAATTAATAAACCAAATTAATATTTACGTTAAACTTTATGAAATAAAGTTTTGAAATATAAAACTAAGACTTGACATATTACCCCAGGTTGTGTGACGAAGCCGTTTATTTCCAATTGAGTCATTTTTAACATTAATCAACTACCTTATCAAGGTGAGTTCATAATCCCACCTTTACATGTTTTCTAAACTCCGTGGGGAGATACATGCTATAAACATGAATACAAGTATTTTCCAACTGTATGATATCCTGATATATTATTGCCTAAGTTTATTAGATGCCTAGTTTACCGCAACTGCAATATCATTTTACTCATGAACCATTAATCACTTCCGAGGTGGAACGCGATTATGTGGATAGATCTATCAGGATTGTCGAATCCCATTTGTGTTTACCTGTACATGAGGTAATCAAACGCACTATATTTGAGAATAATGGGTAACTTTGGCAAGTTACCTTTACAAGAGGACAGTTGTTCCTCAATACTGTCTATGAATGTGTTTCCATATTAATGTTTGTGTTCACTGAGCTTTACTTAAGGCAACTAATACTGTTTTCCATGATAATTGTATTGTACAATTATTACCACTTACGATGACTCGTATTCAACCATTTCATTACAAACCTATGAATTTCACTCAACCTTTGTGCTGACCTTTTTAGCAAGTTTATCTCAGGTAACTAAGCGGTTTAAGGCACGGAGTGGCATGGACTTGAAGACGTCAAAACTTGTTATCATTCAAACTTTATGTTTTCAATGTATTTTGGGACCTCCTTTTGTAAAACTCTGATATGATATTGAATGATAACTGAATTTTCCAAAATGTCTCTTTTGAGTCATTTTCTATGATTATGACTGTTGATTCATGAAGTAATACCCCAATTTAGCTTCCGCTACTATATCAATTATCAGGGTGTTAAACAACTTCTACACTTTAATAATTGTAGATGATCACTCAAACTACACTTGGGTTGTGCTCGTAGAGTCTAAGGATGATGTCTTAGAAAAATTTAAAATCTTGTGTAAAAGACTTAAAAACCTACATGGTTGTTCTATTATTTCAATTGTAACGAATCATAATAGTAAAATTGATAAAATGTAATTTGGGAGCTTTTGTAAACAACATGAAATGTCTTATAACTTATCAGGGCCGTTCACTTCTCAATCAAATGAGATTGTCAAAAGAACACATCGCAAGTTAAGAAAGATGAGTCGTGCTATGTTAGACGAGCAATCCATTCCACAAAAGTTTTGGTGTCATGCATTAGATACGTCAACATACATATTTAATAGGGTTTATATTAGAAAATTCATTAGTTAAACACCCTATGAAATCCTTAGAAATAGAAAGCCGTCATTAGAGTACTTTAGGGTCTTTGGTTATAAAGTATTTATACCTAACACTAAAGTACATCTCACCAAGTTTGACCCAAAGTCGTACAAAGGTGTGTTCTTAGGATACTCTCAAACTAATAAAGCATACATAGTGCTTAATAAGTAAACAATTAGAAGTAAGGAGTCTCTTGACGTTACCTTTGATGAGAGTTTCCCCGAGCCTAAGTCATCTCCTTTGGTAGAAGATAGAGGTCACCCAATAGAACAAGTAATTGGTGAGTTTAATGAGAGGACACTTAGGTCTAAGACAAAACAAGATTATAATTTTCGCATGACATTTTCCAAAGTCCAAATTGCACGAGTCTAGTTATGGTTGTTCATGGTTGACATGCACCATAGGAAATTGATTTGAATGAGGTGTTAAAAACAATTAGAGGCCTGAAAGTCGTTTGCACTACCTTTATATACTTGTGTTCTTAGAGCTTATGTACTTATGTGTTATGTGCTAGGACTTATGTGAAAGGTATGGAAGTTAGGCAACATTGATGTCTTAATGAGATGAAGGGCATATGTCAATACATTATTCAAACTATGGTTGACATTATCTCGGATTTTACATGTCAAAATTATATACTATGAACAAGATATTTGATCTACATCTTGTCAATATTGTGGTAATCATCGCCTTACATATTTAAATGTGTGAAATTGATATACTCGCAACATTGCATGTTCTATTCCTCATAATCAACATGAAAGATTAAATATACAAATTCGATGACAAAATGACACGTTAGATCGAAACATACCCTTTTGATGAAAATATTGTATTTGTGTCAACTTATTCATCTTATGTGTTGTATGCTATGTGTATTAGGCTAGAGAAGAAAAGATAATATTTTATGCAAGCATACATGTAGAACCATAAAGGAGGTGAATACAGTTTTCTTGACTTCTTTAAAGTTTATAAAACTTCAAGTCTCGAAAGAGCCGAGTGGTGTACTAATCTACTTTGCAATGAGAACAATCAGTAGATAGATAGGATAAGAAAGAATAAGAGACACCATGATATATAATAGTTCGGGAAGAGGGGTTTAGTCCTTCTGTATGTCTAGTTGCGAATCCATGACTCTGATACTGTACTAGTATAATCCTTATGTTAGACTATAAACCGTATTACAATTTATCTCTACCAGCTTTCAACAAAGACCATCATTCACGCAGAAGAGTTACTACCTATGATATTTCACCCTTGGAATCCACCTCTAAGATCCCGTGATTTGACTAACCTATAACTCTAAAAGCCTTCCCCTTGGAAGCTTTCTAAAACCTTAACTAGATCCCCAATGATCTAGGATTGATCTTACGGATACAAGACTTCTCTTATAACTCTATTGAATAAAAAAATAGATGATAGAACCAAGTCCTAACCTAGCCTAGAGACTCGATTCTAAAGAAAGGGTATGAGAAAGAAGACCCTCGACAAAACATGCAAGTATAGATTAGGTACTTATGTGGCTCTCTTGCGGAGATGTGTGTTCTTTAATAGATGATAAAAGAGAAGATTAAGAACACAACGGTGTTAGACTTAGATGATTAGAGAAAAGAAAAGAGAGGAAAGAATACTTGCAAGAGGTGAGGAATACAAAGGCCAAGGGTGGGTATTTATAGGCCAAGAGTCCTAAATTGTTAAAAACAATTTGAGTCTGGCGCGCTGCCCACGCGTCAACACGTGGTCAGCGCGCCAAAACCCGAAGTTGTTTTATTTGGGACTTTGTCGTTTTAAATACCCGCACTTGTTAAACCTCCAATTGTACTCATGCTATGACCTTTCAATCATTCTTATGCTCAAGTTCAACCAACTCAATAGCCATTTGATAAAATGTTTGTGAAGTATTAAAAGCGTTTTGCTTATCTGATAATGTAAAGAGAGAAAGAATTATCAGAAAGGGGTATTTTGGGTATTCCTTAAAGTCTAACTAGCTTAGTTGGGATCCAACTAAGGTTTTGAAATAGCTAGTTAGGGTACAAGAGAATATTCTTGGAATAGTTTTTGCTTGGAGAGAAAGGGGAAAGATTTGAAATTTAAATTTCAAAATCTATCAAGCATGTATTAGATAAGAAGGAATGAGGTGTGTATGAGTTATCATGATATGACATAAGGGAGCCTCTTGATCTTTGTTTGAAATGGAGGGTGAAGATGTAAAAAAGATAGGTAAGTAGGATAGGTGATATGGCAAGATCAAGGGTGATAAGAGAGGTGTGTTTGTTGTGTGAATCTTTGTAATAGAAGTTGTGTTTGTTTGAGATGCGTATTCAATCCAATGGTTGAGAAAAGAATAAGGGAGTTTGGATTGATGAGGTGGCTTGATCAAGGGTAGAAGTGAAAGTATGTTTGTTGTGTTTGTTTGATTTGCAATCCAAGGGTGGAGATGAGAAGAGTGTGGGAACTTAGAATGATGACATGGACTTATCAAGGGTGAAGATGAAGAAGTGCTTGTGTATGAAAGTCAAATGTTATGGAGAAGAAGGTAAATAGTGAATATGTGGTGGAGAATATTTTAAAAAGATGTGGAGGATATATTGTTTGGAATGTAGGGAATATAAGCTACAACAACTACAAGGAAGGTACATTGTGTAAGGGAATGTGAGTTGGTATTTTGGGGATTATTTGGAGAAGGTTTATGTATAGGAGGGTTTAGGCTTGATGGTTTAATGATGAAGAATGAAGATGAAGATAAAATCAAAGGATTGATTTTGGGTTTATAATCACATTGCCAATAAGAGAGAAAAGAGTGGGCATATATGATTATAGGATTGTTTAGGAAGAAGGTGTTTGGAGTGTATGTTGAAAGAGATGAAATCACTTATTGGGTAAGAGATATAAACAAGTGATTAGGAAGAGTGGGTTGTAAGGTTGTGTAGAAAAAGTGTGGACTTGTACATGTGAGGAATACATGTGAGTTTGTAAAAACATTTATGGGTAAGGAAGTGAAAAAGGTCAAAGTATAATTAACTTCCAAATACCACAAACTCATTTAGTCATTTAGACTTTAACCATGATAATCAACAATGGATTTGATCACTAATTATCTTGATGCAAACAAGCTAAGTATTGTGCATCTTAAGTAAAGAATATCCCATAACGAGAAAGTATGAATGTACGCAAAGTGACCTTTGACTTAGTTTGACCCATAAGGGAGTAGAACCCGTTACATGATTATGAACAATGTAAATCCAAAATAAGGTCAAACGAATACTTTTGCTTGTTGGTATGTTAAAAACATGATCATACTATGTTTAGAAAGAAGTTTCGGCCTTGGCTAGAGGCGTTTGATAAAAGGTTTGAGTTGGCGTTTAAAACGGAAGGATTTGTTTTTGCTTCTCTATAAGTCTAAACCTCATTTGGAGTGTTCTTAAGTACTCAAATATCATTTACATACCTTTATTGAAGTTTTCACATGTGTCAGGAGCCGACAAAAGGCAAATCCGTATAACAGAGTTCGCCTGTGGTTCGCTGCTCACGCGACCAGCGCGTTAGATAGGGAAATTCGGTTTTACAGATTTAGGCTTCCGTTTGTTATTTTACGTTTTGTGAACATTTATTTGTCATCATTAAAACATAAAGGAGATCTTAGTCAATGTTGCACCAACAATACAAACTACTCGTGTAGTTGAAGAGAGTTCCATATGAATTCAGTATGGTATTGTATAGCATAATACAATACACAAATAATAAACATGATAATATAGTGGTCTCATTCGAGAAACTATGTACTTAACTTACCATACCCTTTGGTAGTTAAAGATTATCATTGTTGACACAACACATCAAACCATAATTCTGAGATATCATATTTTACAGCACTTTGCGCTTGTATAATGAAATATGAGTTCCTACATGTGTAAAATATCCAAAGGGATTAAAATACACATTGAAGTAGGTTTGATAACTTGGACTACGCATCTGACTCCCAAGTATTTTCCTTGCAACACAATTGAAAAGATATCATTACTGAAAATTCAAAATGATGATCAAATGTTCCTCACAACCAACTATAATTGGAAGTATCATGCATGGCTTAAAAAATCATGGTGCATGCATGCATAATTATTGGAACTAAATTGTGTTACTTGATCATCTAATTCTAACTAAAAACACCAAGAAAGAATTAAGACTTCGAGAACCTAAAACAAAAGAAAGTTGTTTCAAATCAAGAGAAACAACAAACTAACAATAATATCATCAAACATCTAAAAGGAATATCACAAGCATTAACTTACCAAACTTTCAAGAATATCATCCTAGCATTCATATAGATAGTTGCATGACATATTTGTGTGATTTTTGTAATAGATGATTATATGTCTACTTATGATTGTTTGTATATGATTATGTAACTCTTGCTACTTATGATTGAAATGGTATGCTTAGCGATTATTAATCTTTATGAATAAGTTAGTTTGTCATAAATTGAAAATATTAGATGTTATGCTTACTTTTAGTAATGATTAATTGATGATAGGCTAAATGCTATGTGGTTATATGATTACTTGTTAGTGTTATTAAGTGATGATATGAAAATTATGCTTGCATGAAAAATATGTGTTGATACCATTTGCTTATATGCTTACCTACCATGCCATTTGCTAAATGATATATGCTTACTAGTTAATGACGATATGTGAAATGTGCTTAAATGAGGAATATATTTTGATGATGTTTGCTTACATGCCTACTCGCCATGATGGTAGTTGATTTCATACTTATTGCTAAGATTCTAATTGTTTGCACGTCTATAAAAGATAGTAGATCATGAGCTCACAACTCTAACAAATTACCTTTAATTAGACGTTAGGTGCTCAATTGCATTAATTGAATTCATACATTACCTACTCATGATCATTCATCAGACATGCATCTTTAAAAGTTAGGAAAGATAATTTTCAAAATGAGGTCATTAAAGGAAATGTGTATGGTGCACATCTTCATGTTTTTCTAGATTTTGGATAATCTAGACATTTTATATTGTGCTTGCTTTAGATGACACTAAGCTCTTAAAGCTTTGTTTATGCATTTAGAAATTACGTGAAAGGCATGGAAGTGGTTATAATAAATTGTTTCCTAAGATAAAAGATATGTTGTAGTTTTTTAGGTCACCTTTACATCATATAGGTGTTAACTTTGAGAGTTTGTATTAATCTAGGAGAAGAGTAATACATGGTGTCAATTACTCACTTAGGGATCCTTTCATGCCATAACTTGCCATTAGGTAGTAACTTATGCTTAGAGCATTCGGTTATTTAGCATAACTAAGATGTTGAGTGTGCTTGATTAGTATCTACCTACGTAATATGCCCACTCATCTTTGGATGTAATTAAGATATTGTTAGAAATAAGAATCTACAACCTAGAGTTTTAAAAAGCCTTCTCACTTTAGGATCATATATGAGTCAAATACTATACTCACGTTGTTGGTGAAAATATTGCACAAAACTTCTAAGCATAAATGCACTTAAAGTTGCATTCATATCCTAATAGGATTTTGAGTAGACTTCATGAATTATGATTAGGCACACACAAAATTAAATGTAATTAGATATCTATCACATCTCGCCTTGAACATCTAGGTCGAGCTTTACACTCCTAAAGTGCTTGTATGTAAAACTATGTGCTCTAATTTGAATATGCATTATGCTTACTTGAGTATGTTATATTGATGCATGATTGATAAATTTCCCATGTGAATAATTATATGATGATGTTATGGATGAGATTGCTTGATTATATCAACATTTAGATATGTATAATATGATGTTATGCTTGAACTAATCCATGTGTGCAAGTCTTCAAATGGTAAGCTAACCCATGTTGGACTTAAACATGTGTATACATTTGTTGCTTGTAGTGTGTTATGTTTGCTTGTTGCTATTGGTAGCCAAGAACACCTTGAAGATAATGCTCTTGACCCATAGATCCCTGCCTTAGAACAAGGAGGGAAACGATCTAGGGTGAGCACATGCAAAGATATCTACTTTCTACCTCTTCAAAGTAATCAACCTTCCAATAAAAGACCAAGATCCTGCCTTTTTGATTTGACAAAAGGGGGAGAAGGAAAGCAAAGAGCATAAAGCTTATGGATCGAGGAGAAGGCTAGCATAGATAGCAATTATAGAAGCAAAGAGTTATAGCTTACATGGGAGTAGAAAAGCTATGTAAGGCCCAATGAGTGAAGACAATGTTTAAGCTTTACCAAATTACAAGGCCAAGATCAAGACACAAGCTACATCAATGGTGGTCTTCATATTCGCTACGTTTGTAATTTTATTTTCTTTTGAAATTTTATTTATCATCATCAAAAAGGGGGCGATTGTTGATGCAACATTGACCAGGATCTCCTTTATGTTTTAACGATGACAAATAAACATTCGCAAAACATAAAATAACAAACGATAGCCAAAATTTTCAAAAACGGAATTTGTGAATCTGGCACGCTAGGCACGCGTCAGCGCGTGGCCATCGCGCCACTCGTGATATCCGTTTTTACAGATTTTGCAACATTGACTTTTCACTTACCCAACACATGTGGAAACTTCAATAAAGGTATGTATATGATATTTGATCATTTTAGAACACTCCTAATGAGGTTTAGACTTAGAGATGAGCAAAAATGAATCCTCTCATTTTTCAAGAAAACTTCAACTCAATTCTTTTACCAAACACCTCTAGCCAAGGCCAAAACTTCTTTCTAAACCTAGTATGAACACACTTTCAACATGCCATCAAACGAAAGTATTTATTTAACCTTAATCCAGATATACGTTGATCCTAAAAAAAACTTTCAAACCATTCAAAAGCGCGATCACTAACGTTAACGATTTTCAATTCACGCCTCGTTGGGAAACGACCCGGGAGATTTTAGATTTTGCTTTGGTCAAAAGTGATTTCTTTGAATCTTTTGGAATTCTTACTATTGATATTATTGATTTACCCTTATATATTATATATTACTTATTATATATAGTATGTTCGGGAAACGAATCATCATTTTGGCGCCGTTGCCGGGGAGGTATGATACGATTTTCGTGTTTCGTTTGAAGATTAGTTTTTGAAGACCCTTCCTCGTGAAGTTATCATTTTCCGTTTGTGAATATTTTCTTATTATTAAAAAAATTCAAAAAATACCAACAATACTTTTCTTAAAGTATTGTAAGTACCAAAAAAATCGAAAAACCAACAAAACAAATTGTGTTGTTAATCGTTATATCGGACTCTCCTTTGGAATCAATTATACGGAGGGTATAAGGCGGGCTTGATCCAAGGAACATCGCCCAAAAAGGAAGAACGCTTTTAAATCGCTCCGGCATGCTAATTCCTTCCGCTCTCTTGTGCGTAGTTTAAAGAGCTACCGTGGAATTTTAACATCCGGTTACCAAAAATATTGTGTTGTTCTTGTTTTTAGTGCATGCGCACTCGCTCTTCTTCGAATCTAGTTGGTGAATATTCTCCTAATCCAACTACTTCAAATCCAAAATGTCGTAACCGTAGACGTTCAAAGCAACCTTTTAATCTCGAAGAACCTCTTGAAAATCAAGCTCCTCCCGTAGTTATGATGGCCGATCAATGTACTATGGCAGAATTGCTCTGTGCACCCACCGAGGGTTATGCGGAGGCAATGATGGTTCCACCAATTCTTGCTGAGCCTTTCGAGCTCAAGCATAGTCTCATTAATATGATGACTTCGGACCAATTCTTCGGACTTGAGAAAGAAATCTCATGATCACATTCGTGGTTAAAAAATAAATTCCACAATAAAATACAAGGATGTGCCTATTCAGAGATTAAGCTTATTCTTTTTCCATTCTCTCTTGCGGGGGCAGCCCGTCGTTGGCTCGAAAAAGACCCCCGTCGTTATATTCTCACTTTGGAAGATCTTGTTTCCAAATTCATCAATGAATTCTTTCCTCTCTCAAGAACGACAAATCTCTGAAATGAAATTTCCAACTTTGAACAACGTTTTGGTGAATCGTTTCATGAGGCATGGGACCGTTACAAAGCTCTCCTTCGTGCATGCCCTCGTCATGGTTTTAGCGAATTGCATCAACTTGATACCTTCTACAATGCCTTAAACCCAACTGACCAAGATTCTTTGAAATTCTGCCCACTGGGGTGGCAATCTTTTAGAAAGAAGTACACAAGATGTGTTGACAATTATCGAAAACGAATCCAAGGTCCGCAATTCACGAAACAAATCGATTGTTTCTCAAGTGAAATCAAGTGATGTTAATTCTTCTTCTTCCTCTGATTTAGCCAAACTTACTCATGCAGTAAATCAGCAAACGAGTGCTGTGACTACCGCCATGACGGCTATTCTAAAACAATTTCAAGCAACCCCACCTCCAGCTTCCGTAAAGGCTGTTGAGGAGATTTGTGTTGCTGTTGGTAGGTTGCTCATCCATATTATCAGTGTTTCGCCGCCGAATGGCAACACTTTCCCAGAATATCGGGATAATATCCAAGGATACGTTGCAGCAGCCGCGGGTAACTACAATCAGGGTAATTCCGGTTATCGTCCTCCAGGTGTGGCTAATCAAACTAGACCACCAGGTTTTGCACAACCAAACGGGAAAAATAATCAAAACCGGTTTAGCCAACCTCAAGGATATAACCGAGGAAACAATTTCAATTAAAATGCAACTTATCAAGTTCCAACTCAACAAAATCAAGTTGTTCCTTTAAGTGAGTTGGAGAAAATTAAGAAAATGAATAAAGTTAAGATGTAAGCATAAAAGCCATACAAAAAGCCATGCAAGCTCAAATTAACAATGTGAAAAATGAGTTAAGGAGTGAAATGCAAAATTCGATTCAAGCTTCAATGTCTAACCAAACAAATAAGCTAAGACATGAGGCTAGCTTCTTCAGAGAACAACCACTTCTTACCTCGGTATGGGAACACTACCTGCAAACATCGTTGTCAACCCAAAAGGTAAATTGAAAGCCATTACCACTCGAAGTGGTCTTGTTCTTGATGGACCTTTCGTTCCTATGCCTCCTCCATTCATTAATCCGAAGGAGGATGAACGTGTTGAGGAGACTTTAACGGACCAGGATCTCGCTGAGTTTACCATTAAGTCCCACCTCTCCTGTCCAAAAAGCTAGGACCTCTTCACAAAGAAATTTTTGTGGAGCTACCAAGGGTTCCTCGTCACCCTCTTAATCCCTTATCCTTCATGAATGACCAAAGAAAAATGCAAGAGAATGATGATGTCCAAAATTCACAATTTGGCAAATGTATCAAACAAATATCACATAAATATCTTCATTGCCGTTGCTTTGGTTCTAAATCCCAAATACCAAAAGATGCTTAAAAGTCTCCTTTCCAATAAGGAGAAACTTTTAGAAGTGGCAAATACACCCCTCAATGAAAATTACTCAGCGGTTATCCTTAAGAAGTTACCCAAAAAACTAGGTGACCCTGGGAAATTTCTCATTCCGTGTGGTTTTAGTAAGCTCAAGTGCAAGGCCCTAGCCGATCTAGGTGCTAGCATCAACTTGATGCCACTCCTTTGGTCAGTGTGGAAAAATTTAGGTTTACCTGAGCTTATTTCCACCCAAATGACCCTTGAACTTGCTAATCGTGTAATTTTTACACCGAAAGGAATTGCAAGAGATGTATTTGTTCCGGTTGGAAAGTTCACATTCCTCGCTGATTTTGTCATTGTTGATTATAAGAGCGATCCTCGTGTCCCCCTCATCTTGGGAAAAGCTATTCTAACAAGCCTAAAAAAGAATCAATCAACATGATTGACATCTACAATGTCTCTCATGATGATTGACATCTATAATGTCTCTCATGATTATTATCTTGAGGACTTGTTTGTAAATGAAAAGATAACAAATCATCTGAGTGACAATCCCACTCTAATTTTGGACCCTATTATTTCTTCTTCTCCCACACTTACATCATTAGAATAAAGTGATTTAATTTGGGAAGAATTTGAAGCTTATCTCGCAAATGATTCATTTCCACCGGGGAGTGATGATACCAACTTTGACCCAGAGGGAGATCTTCGTTTAAGTGAGGAATTATTAAATAATAATCCTTCATCTCCTCTCCCTCTTTCTCATAATCCATTAAATGGCAGTACCATTTCTTCTTCTCCCGACCATTTGCTCGAGGAGTTCGCCAATGAACTCGCTCTTATTACATTTCCACCGAGAAATGATGATCTTCCTTTTGATATCGAATCCGATCTTAGAGAAATAGAATATTTGCTTAGGAATGATCCTACCAAGGAAATGGATTCTATTCTGAAGGATTCGGTTGATGAGGGTAATCTTGCAGATCCTAATAACGATCTTGTTGATACCATTCCTGAGATGTTCACCGATGAACATACTCTTGATTATTCATCTCCACCATTATATGATGATGTCGATGATGATCTTGTTGAACTTGAGTCTGATATTGATGATGTTTATGATGATCCATTTGACTCCAAGGAAGATAAAATCAAAGAGTCTAAACTCTTGATTGATGAACTTGATTCCCCTGGATCAAGTATTTTCCTCCCTCAATTCCTCGAGTGTGACTCGGTTTTCTATGAGGATTTTTCCAATGTTGATACTTTAACTTAAACCGATAACGAGGACAAAGTATTTAATCCGGGTATACGCATTCATGAGAACCATTTTAAAGTCACCAACTGTGCAAAGAATGTAAAGAAGACCACTAATACTTCTTTAATTCTTGAGGATTTTAATCCTCCTCTTTATGAACTTCCTTTCCACAAAGAAGTTCTCGAGTCTAAAATTCTACTCTCGTTTTCATCCACAAATGAGGAAAAAGTTTTCAACCCTGGGATTCTCACTTCTAAAGGAGTTCATACTTCTCTTCTCCCAGAATTATCTCATCAGGACTCTAAAGCTTTCAAAGTCATTACAATTTTTGAAAGCCCGATGGAGATTTTTCCTTGCTCTTATGGAGAGGACATCCGT
>BQNB010139216.1:6985-17589 GCA_026074375.1 Tanacetum coccineum
TATATATAAGGTTCCTTCCAATTTTAACCAGAGTCACGTTGACCAACTGAAGGCTCATATTGTGAAACCTCATGATATCCCAGAGGGGGTGTTGGTTCGGTCTGGGCTTAGTAGAGTTTGGCGTAACCCGATATGTGATCCCGTGCTGAGATGTTCTAATAACACCGGTAGGGGGGTTCATTATATTTTTCTAAGTGTTGTTATTTAGCTCTTCTAACCATACCTAACGAATTTCTCCTCCTTTTTTTACAGTTATGAGTATCTATGACTTCCTTTGCATGCCTTCCTTGGATAAGGCCACGATACGGGAGGAGCCACACGGGCTAGACACTTGTATTTTGGGCAGAGTTGCTGATCGCACCACATCACCTGCCCCAGCGGGTACTGCTATCCCTCGTGCTTCCCTAGAGGAAATTACCGTTACCCGACCTGATCATATGGTAGTCACAAAGGCTGACCATGCGGCCAAGCAAAAATCCTCTACTAGGCCAAAGATATCCACCAATGCGGCCAAGAAGACTAAATCGAGTAAGAAAGTGTCTGGAGCAGGTTCTAGTAGATTAGCAGCTGGAGATGAAGTCAAGCAGACTGACGATGGTACTCTTGATGATGATGATCAGCGTGATGGCTCGGAGTTTGCTATGGAGGATATTAGGAACCTCAACGATGTCAGCCAAGGTGAGCATATAAACGTTATCTCACTTCGAACTTTTGATCCAAGCCTTGGACTAGATGTGACTTATCCTCTAATTCTTCTTCCAGATGAGGAAGTCGAAGCTCATGCTTAGCTGTCTGGGGGCGTGAGGAGGGCTATCTGAGCCAGTTTTCACACGTCTCATGGTAAGCTTGTCTCTTCATTTACTTTTGCTTCCAATTACACTAGGTCTTTGTCTTATATATTTTTTTTCTCTATTTTTTGTATGCAAGTGTTAGCGAGGATGCGTCTTCTCCTGCTCAGGAGGCTGTGCCAGCTCCTGATACTCAACCCTTAGATGTTGATGTTGGTGCTGATGTAATTGCTAGTGATGGCAATGTTGATCCTTATTACGAGGCTCTAGTTAGTAATACTGCTAGAGATGTGCTTGAGAGAGATCTTCTTCCTTTTGTCTTGGGGCTTTATTACATTCCTTATCCTTATGACGAGGGCTCTGGAAGTGAGTCTTCTCCTTATACCAGAGATGATTAGGAAGAAATTCATGGAGTCAATCTTGGTCTACGAAAGAAAGAACTTTTAAGGATCCTAAGGTTTGCAGGACTGCCCTTGATCGATTCCCTACACCAGCTGAGACTCATCTATTAAAAGAGCTTTCTTCAATTAAGTTATCTGATTGGATGAGTGTAATACAGTGTCAGTTGATTACTCACGGGAGCATGTTGAATGCTCGTTATGATCACTCTTTGAGGAACGTTGAGCGTCTTTCAAAATAGTGTGCTCAGCAGACACAGACCATTAAGAAGCAAACTGCAAAACTTAAGCAACAAAATGAGTCAACCGTTCGTGCTAATGAGGAGGTGTCTAGGTTAAAGGCTGAGCTGGGAGCTCTTAAGTTTAAGTGTAAGGCGACTGAACAAAAGCTTAGTAGTTGGGATAAAAAAACATAGGAAGTATAGGAATGAAAGGGATGCTCTTGCCATAGAGAAAGAAAAGATTGAGGAAGAGCTTGTAGGGACTAAGTCACAGTTAGAGTATCGTGATAGGCAAGCTGGGGAGATCCAGGATATCATTGCCTCCTTCTTTCAGTCGGATTTCACTTCACTTGTTCGGAAGTTCCTTAATAGTGGTGAGTTTAACCAAGCATTTGCGGGCGTGTTGAATACAGCCATTAGTGTTGGAGTCGAGTGTAGGTTGCGTATGGATCGCACTGATGAGGAGTTCAGAGGGTTATCTCAAAACGTTGTTGTTTTCATTCCCGATGCTAAGGTTAAGTTTGATAGAGTCATTGCTGCTTTTCCTAACACTACTTTCCCTTTCTTGGACAAGGTATCTTAACATTCTCAGAGCTCTTTGCAAGACATCACTCGACTTGAGCCTGACAGGGTGACATCTTCCCACCAGACTTCCTCTGCTGCCGCGTCCTTGAGGGCTAACACCCATATTCGACACTCTACTTCATCATCCAGGACTATTGGTCATACTAGCACTCCAGAGCATTTGAAGAAAAAGAAAAAGTTCGTTGAGAAAGGAGGTCCTTCAGCTGCTTAGGCCAGCCTTAGATTGTAGTTATTTTATTTTGTTTATGTAACTAGCCTTGTGTTCCGGGCTTTAAGTGCTTTCTAAGTAACTTTATCTTTTGGATGTGATTGTAACCTTATTAACTTTCTATCTTGGTGGTTACTTGCGCCTTTTTATGTTATTCATTCCCTAAATGTATGTTTATTTATTTTGTCATATGTTGTAACACACTTTGTCACTTGTCAGCCAGATGCCTAGACTTATATGGGTCTAGCCTATCGAGCAAGTATGGTCCCGTTTACCGTAACAGCTTTCAGGCTGTAGCCCATGGTAGTTTCTGGGTTAAACTATACATTATTGTATTTTATAGGAGTTTTAACATACCTATATGCATGTGATAATGTTTAAACTTAAATCAATATGTTTGTGTTGCCCTTTCCTACTGATGCGGCTTGTGCTCGTATGCATTTTGATGCAACATTCAAATTAATATTATCATGTTGCTTTCTCCATCCGATGTAGCTATTCACCGGAGAGTATTTATTATGCGCGAAAGAGAGAAGTGTTTGTTCCCCTCCCTTCTGCTGCAGAGTCAATCAGCAGAGGTTGCTCAGCCTAACCACCAATGGCATTAGTTTCACCATTGGGGACAAATTAGTAGGAGTCACCCTATTCGCATGGAGGTAGCGAGCCATCCGTCGTTGTATAGTCACGTTATGATATAAAAAATTTAAACATATAGACTTAAGAGAAAATATGGGAAGATTTTGTTTCATTCATATCATACTATAAGAAACAATACATCAATAATATCTAAGGTTACCTCCGGAGCAAGTCTATACTTTGAAAATTGCTTCTCCGGTATGGATACATAGTAGAAATAAAGGTACCCTGGTGTTTTACATGTAGCACCTTCGGATGTTACAATCATGTCAGGTCTTAGGTATCTCTTCCCCTTCCATGTTACTTAGCTTATAAGCTTAATTTTGGAATGCTTTGATAACTTTGTAAGGTCCTTCCCAAGTGGGTCCTAGCTTGCATGTGTTAGCAGCTCTTGACACTTCATTTTTCCTAAGTACAAACTCTCCCACTTTGAACTGCACATGTCGCACCTTTTTGTTGTAATACTTCTCGACCTGTTGCTTATACTTGGCCTCCCTTATATTTGTTATTTCTCTTCGCTCGTCCAGCAGGTCTAAGTTTAAACGAAGCTCCTGATCATTAGTTTTTTCATTTAAACTGGACGTTCGGTGTGTTGGCATGCCAATCTCTACGGGGATAACAGCTTCGGTACCATAGGTTAAGCTAAAAGGTGTTTCACCATTGCTAATATTCTTCATTGTTCGATGTGTCCACAACACATTTGGCACCTCCTCAGCCCAAGTTGATCCCCCCTTTTTCCAGTCTGGTCTTAATTCCTCTTAAGAGGCTTCTGTTTGCCCTTTCTACTGCTTCATTCCCCTAGGGGTGATAAACCGAAGTAGAGATTAACTGGATCTTGAGATTTTCCACCCACTTCTTGAAAGGATCATGCACAAACTGAGTTTCATTATCTGTGATGATTGTAGCTGGGATCCTAAACATGCAAACAATATTATCCCAAGTGAAGTTCACCACTTGCTTACCAGTGATGGTAGCTAATGGATTCGCCTCCATCCATTTGGTAAAGTAGTCGGTTGCCACGATTAGATACTTCACCCTTCTTGGACCCTCCGGGAGAGGTCTCACTATGTCCATACCCCACTTCATAAATGGCCATGCTGATGCTACTGAGATCATGTCTGCCTTAGGGAGTCCGGGTACAGATGCATTTGCCTGGCAGTCATCACATGCTCTGATCAGCTCCCTGGCATCTCTATGCATAGAGGGCCAGAAGTATCCCAGATTCATGGCCTTAGCCACTACCTGCCTAGGCCCATCATGCATTCCGCATGAGCCCATGTGTACTTTTCTAATAACATAATTGGCTTGCAAGGGACCCACACACCTCATCAATGGGACCAGGTAAAACTTCCTATATAGGACTCCATCTTCCATTGTATAGTTCCTAATATTTTTCCATTAGAGTTCTAGCGTCAATAGGGTCTTCTGGCAGGATTCCTTTCTCTAGATAGTTTCGGATCGGAGTCATCCAAGTCGGACCTTCTTCTTCAACCACCGTATTAACCTTTTGTGCTTCGACAGAGCGCTCATTCAGCACCTCCACTAGCACTTCCTTAGACAAGTGGTCGAATTGAACCGCTGCCAGCTTGCTAAGGGCGTCAGCCTTCCTGTTCTCTGCTCTGGGGATATGAGTTATCCGATCCCTGTTGAATGCACCAGCTAGTTCCAAAACCTTTTCCCGGTATTTTTTCATTCTTTCACCCTTAGCTTCATATGACCCTTCCACCTGACTAGCTACTAGCTTGGAGTCCACGAAGGCATGAATGTCCCTCACCTGCATCTCCTTGGCTATCCGTAGCCCAGCCATTAGAGCTTCATACTCATCATCGTTGTTTGAGTTAGAGAAATTCAAGCGGAGCGCGTAAGAGTATTCCACATCGTCTGGAGCTATCAGGATGAGGCCCGCTCTGGATCCTTCATTGTTTGAAGCTCCATCGGTATATAGTCTCCATGCCCCCGGGCCAGGAGTAAGATTTTCCCTTGCATTTAAAGATTCTGGAATGTCTTCCACCCTTGGGTTGCTAGCCACCTTCGTTGTAGCGTTTATCTCTGTTGGAGTGTCTGCTAAAAAGTCTGCCAAGACCTGACCCTTTACTGCTACCCTTGGTACATATGTTATGCCATAAGCCCCTAACTCAACAACCCACTTTGATAACCTTCCCGACGCTCTCGAGTTGTTCAACACTTGCCCTATCGGGCTGTCAGTTATGACCTTGATCGGGTGAGCTTGGAAATACTTCCTTAACTGTCTGGCCGCGTAGACTAGGTCCAGAGCGAGTTTCTCCATCGGAGCGTAGTTTGTTTCTGCCCCTTGCAAAGATCGACTAACATAGTGTATAGGCATTTGCCTCCCATCCCTTTCCGTGAGTAGTACCGCGCTAACCGCCTCGTTTGCTGCGACTAAGTACATCATCAGGGTCACACCTTTCTTTGGGATATTGAGAGTTAGCAACTCAGACACCAACTTCTTCATCTCTAAAAACATTGCCTCGGTGGCCTCTGTCCATCTGAAGTCTTTCTTGTTTATACATTTCTTTAACGTATCAACAAAAGGTAGGGATCGTTCGTCTAACTTAGACAAAAAATGATTAAGATCTGCCAGTTTCCCACTTAAAGACTGCATCTGCTTGAGGGTCTTTGGTGATGGCATGTCCATGACAGCCTTTGCTTTTTCAGGTTTGGCCCTTATCCCTTCCGAAGTAACTATGTATCCCAAGAACTTCCCCCCTTCATACCGAACGAACATTTCTTCGGGTTGAGTTTCATGTTTATCCTTCAGAAGGTGGAGAAGGTTTGTTCGATATCTTTTATGATGTCTTGTTCAGTCCTACTCGTAATCACCATATCGTCCACGTACGCTTCCAGGTTTACCCTTATCTGCTCCTTGAAGGCAGAGTCAACCAGCGTCTGATATGTTGCCCCTGCATTCTTAAGACCAAAAGGCATCTTCGTGTAACAGAAGACTCCCTCTTCCGTATGGAAAGCCGTCTTCTCTTCGTCCTTCTTTATCATCTGTATTTGATGGTATCCCTTATAAGCATCTAAGAAACACTTATATTGAAATCCCATCAGCGACTCAATCTTCTAATCGATCTCTGGCAAAGGGTATAGATCCTTTGGGCACGCCTTATTCAGATCTTTGAAGTCGATGCACATTCTCCAACTTCCATCGACCTTTTTGACTAGCACCGGATTGGCAACCCATGTGGGATATCGCACTCGCCTTACGATACCAGTCTTGAGCCATTCGTTAACTTCATCAGTCACCACCTTCCTCATGTCTAGGGCAAGACTCCTCTTCTTCTGTGCCTTTGGTTCAATGTGGGGGTCGGTGTCTAGGCTATGCTCTGTTATAACCCTAAGGATACCCGTTATGTCCGTTGGAGTCCATGGGAAGATGTCAACATTCTTTCGGAGGGTATGTATTAGCGCATGCCTGCACTCGGCGGACAGACCCCCTCCGATAGTAACGAGCTGCTCCGGGTAGTTATCATTTACCACTATCTTTTCCTTGGTACCAGACTTGGGTGGCTTCTTCCCCTTGTCAAGTTGTCGCCTTTCTTCCATATCATCTAATTGCATTGGTTCCTTCCCTGGCCTCCGGGAACGAGTCTCCACCGGAGCCAACGAAACTCTGGGATTAGCTACTTTCTAGCTTGTCTACATCGGAGTAGGATCTGTTACACGTGCACGCCGACTTAGGTCTTGAGCTTCCTTGATTCGTCTGCACTCTCTTAGAGTCTCTTTGGAGTGGATATCCCGTTCGAAGTTGGGAATTTCATCATTGAGTGAATATTGGAGGCTACAGCTCCTAAGCTCCTCATCCCCGTCCTACCTAGTAGAGCATTATACGGGGATGGACTCTTGACCACCGCAAATTCTATTATGACTGTTCGGGTTTTCTCGTACTCTCCCATAGTGACTTCCAAATCAATAACCCTCATGGGGTAACTGACTTCTCTTGAGAACCCCACCAGTGGTATTCGAGATTCTCTCATCCTCGACCTCGTCCGATAGCTAAGATTTCTGAAGCAATGCTCGTACATAACCTCTGAAGAGCTACCACCATTAACATATATTCTTCTGACCCTGAAGCCTTCAATCATGACCTCAACTACCACTGGGCAATTCATTAACTAATATCGAGGCACTCATAGGAACGTTATCGCGTTATCCATCCAGTGATCAACCCTCTCGTAGGGCCTATTTCGGTATCCTTGGGATCTCACCATGTTGATAACCTTTGGTATCTCACCATGTTGATAACCTTTGGTATCTCACCATGTCGATAACCTTTTCTTCTCTTTTGGCTGGGCCCTTGCTATTTTGGCCGCCTTGCCTGATATCTTTCACCAGATGAGCCAACCTTCCTGAGGCCACTGCCTCTTCAAGCTGTTTCTTAAGATGATAACAGTCATTTGTGTTATGACCTCGATCTTGGTGGTAGTCACAGAACTTGTTCATGTTTCGCTTCTCCGGAGTCCCCGCCGTCGGAGGTGGTGGAGGGAAGTTCACATTATCCACAGCGAGGATTTCCTTTGGAGTCTTCGTCAAAGGTGTGAAGCCTTCTCTTCTAGCATAAGGAGCACAGGTCCCCATGTTTCTTCCTTCCCTCTTTTATGACTTCTATTTCTAGACCTATTCTGGTTTTCCGACCAGCTGGTCTTACCAGCACTCTTTTCCCCCTGAGGAGATCTGATGGCTTCGGTCGTGTCTGCAGCCGTCTCTCCCCTGATGAAGGCCCTGACTCTCTCCCACATCTTATCAACTGTTTTTGGGATCTTGTCATTAAGCTTTTTGGCTAGCTCGGGATGACCGTGTCCGTGCATAAACGCGGATATCCTTAACACCGGAGGTACCCCTTTGATGTGCGCACTTTCTGCCTTAAAACGGTCCATGAACACTTGGAGCCCCACATTTGGCTTTCGCTTGATGCCATGTATCTCCGTTGGATCTTTGTCATACCTTTTCTAGCTGCGAGAACTCTTCCAAGAACTTGTTACTCAACTCCTCAAACCCATCTACACTCTTTGGATCTAGTCTATCAAACCAGTTCCTTGCTAAACCACTCATGGTCTGGCGGAACATCTTGCACCATACTGGCATAGGCTATTCCTCTTGCTCAGTTGCGGCAGAAAAGATACTTAGGTGATCTTCCGGGTCTTTGTTCCCTTCATACACCCGGACGTTTGGTGGCAGCTTAGCCCGCCGATGATATCTGAAATGTGTGATCCTAGAGGTGAAAGGCATTGGCTTGGGCTGCCTATAAGGCATGCTCAAGTCCTCTGAACCACTATCGGACACGGTGTCATAACCTGAGTCTGAGCTTGACTTCCTTCGAGAAGCCCTCACTGACTGTGGCTTCGACTTAACACTCTTAGACTTGGATCTGCTTCGTACAACTACCCATTACTTAAAAATTGGTAGATTGGTATTTCAGGTCCCACGGATGGCGCCGATGTTCGATCAAATTTCCGTAGATGCTCTTCAGCCCTGATCCTTAGAAGATCCTACAACTACTCCTTCGTCTCTTAGGCTGAAATAAGACAGAACACCGTTAGCTTGCCCTGGGTTTTGAATCCGAGACCAAGCTCCGTTGTGAGAGTAAGTATATGCTTGGTATAAGTTTTAGTGAGAGAAGCTAGAGAGAGAGAGAGAGAGTAAAGAGAAGTGTGTGTGTAAAACCTGCTCTCTTCATGTGTGTGAAGAGTTCATTATATACTACCTGGGCTTAGCTCCAAGACACGAGCATTGTGAAAGCTAAGTTGTCTTCTAGAGCGCACATCAGTCGCTGCATGTATCAGACTTTGTCTTGTATGTCTAAGTTGTCTTCTAGGGGCAGCGTGTAAGTTGCCGGCGTGTATCAGACTTTGTCCTCGGGGTCAAAGTTGTCTTCATGCTCCAAGTAATGGTTGTGGACCAGACATCTGTGATATTCGTGCATCGTGCGTCAGTCGTCAGTGTACTAGCTCCGATGGAGACAGTGCTGCTCCTTGCCTCCTAAGGAGACTAGCTACTCCTGACTGGCTGCTCCTTGCCTTCTGAGAGGACTAGCTATTTCTGACTGGCTGCTCCTTGCCTCCTAAGGAGACTAGCTATTCCTGACTGGCTGGTCCTTGCCTTCTGAAAGGACTAGCTATTCCTGACTGGCTGGTCCTTGCCTTCTGAAGGGACTAGCTACTTCTGACTGGCTGCTCCTTGCCTCCTGAGGAGACTAGCTACTAACTTACCTCCTGAGGAGACACTACTCCTTAGTTATTGCCTCTGGACTTGAGGTGACCTTCGTCACCTCAGCTATTCCAGTGGACCGTTCTAACGTGGAGTAGTTTTGCCTTAGGAATATTAAGAGTTAATAGTGATTGTCTCCTCCTAAGCGTCCGGAGGAGACCATACCTCATCACAAATAAACGAGGATGGGTGTAAATTATTTCGTTATAAATTGTGCAAGGAAAGAAAAGGCTTTTTGTAATCTCTCCCCCATTCGTTTCTTCATTTTTTGCAATCTTCAACGACCGGTTTGGGATCAGACGGATGTAACGGTTACTACACTTATTACCGTCACATCAACTTCATATCAACATTCACTCCCATCACAAACCAAACAACCGTATAGTGATAACTACCAAACCAACCACACAAAATATTTGACGTAATAGTGAGAACTACCAACCAACCACACAAAAACCACACAAAAAATTTGATTTCGTGGTCTGGATGTCCAAACCACGTCACACGCAAAGGGGGCTCCCATTACTTGCAGTCTTACCAACTTACCACATAGTTTTTATCTTCGCTTTTATCCATACACATGCAAACCAATTCAACCAAACACTGCAGTCTTACCAGTTCACCACATAGTTTTCATCTTCGCTTTCATTCATACGCATTCAAACCAATTCAAGCAAACGTTGCAGTCTTACCAGTTAGCCATATAATTTTCATTCATACACATTTAAACCAATTCAAGCAAAAGTTCACACACGTCTAGAATTTATATCCATTCGATCCCTATATCAACAATAGTAAACTCATATTTTCATACGATTAATACATGAATTCATAATAAATCCAGCTGAACATGTAACCGAGATCTAGACAAGTTCCATAACTGAGTTACTTAACCATCGTATTTGTTCCTCAGCTTCTCCCATCAAATCAAAGTTTGAAATAATAGACCACCACATAAACACAAGGTCAAAAGTATATTAGCATAGCTTGATTAGATCATGACAATGATACAGTTCCAAAGCCAGAGAGATTAATTCCACATGTATTCATATCAAATAAATATAAACTACATGTTGCCTGATGGAAAAATTAAGCTCAATACATCAGTTATAGCATACCCACCACAGAAACTGGATATCAAAAATATGTAACATCAAAACATAAGTATTCTCGGCTCATTGTTTGAGCTACTATGGTTCCATGTACCGTAATCCATCCATCCATGGTATTCTTCTACGTATTCACACAAAAATCATAAAGACGATAAAAGAAAAAACACGCAACTAAAGCTTTCCGATTCATCAGAGAAGTAAGCTAAGGAAGAATACACAAGAAGTGAAAAAAGAAAACCGAAACCTACAAAATATTCGGTAGCTGAGAATCCAACCTGCACTGCAACTCCTTAACCTTCAACGAAAGCTCCGATTTCTGTTCCTTGTAATTCTGGAGAAGATATTCCTTCCCTTCTATCAATTCCTTCAACTCCCCTACTTCCCTTTTCAGCATATCGATTTTATCACCTTCACTTCCTCCTCTCCCT
>BQNB010139217.1:0-13943 GCA_026074375.1 Tanacetum coccineum
GCTGCAGGAACCGGATTTGGTACGAGCCCTGAACTTATTTGTCTAGGCGTCAAAAAAGTAGGAGCGAGTCCTGTACTGAGTTGCACAGGAGTCATTTGCTCAATCAGCTCATCGAATTGAACGTGAATAGTTTCCATGATTCGTCGGGTTCTCTTGTTGTAGATTCTATAACCTTTCCTGCTTGGTGCATATCCCACGAAAATTCCAATATCAGTCGTTGGTTGTAATTTTCTAAGATCTTCGTTGTCATTTGTAGGGTAACAAAGAGCACCAAAGACACGGAAAAAGGTAAGATCAGGCTTCTTATCATGCACCAGTTCATATGGGGTTTTCATGACGGGTGTGAATGAGGGATCAGTTTTGGGTGTAACAAGCAGTCACCACAGCTTCTGCCCATAAAAACATCAGAGCCTTGAAAAATATCAGCGTTGTTCTAAGGGCCTCTACAAGGGTACGGTTTTGTTTTTCGACAACGTCGTTCTGCTATGGAGTCCTCGAAACTGTCTTTTGGTGAAAAATGCTGACACGTTCATAATATTCAGTCAAATCTTTATTGACAAATTCTGTGTCATTATTTGTATGGACGTATTTGACAGTTTTGTTGAGATCGACTTGTATTTGCTTCAGAAATTTAATGACGACCTCTAGGGTTTCATCTTTCGATCTCAAAAACTTGACCCAAGTAAACCGAGAATAATCATCAATGATGACTAAGATGTATTTATTCCCATTAATTATTTGCACTCGCATCGGGCTACATAAATCCATATGAAGGGTATTAAGAACTTCTAAGTTGGTGTTTTCAGGTTTGGGTTTGTGGGTATGCTTTTTGCTCTTTTCTAGTTTACATGCAGAGCAGAGATGATCTTTCTCAAACTTCAATCTAGGTAAGCCTCTTACTAGATCCTTTCTTGCAAGGTCATTGATGGTGCCGAAGTTTAAGTGATTTAAACGTCAATGTCATAACCATGATTTGTTCTTGGAGGCTTTGGACAACAAACAGATTGGGGCGGACTTCATCATGTCTTTAACCAAGATGGTGTATAAATTAGAACCACGAGAACCTTTAACTAATTCAACACCATCCATGTCTCGAACATAACAAGTATATTTCCTGAATGCAACTTCTAGGTCAGAATCACAAAATTGTCTGACTGAAAATAGGTTATGTCCTAGTCCTGCCACATAGTATACCCTGGAGATCACACTGTCACCAATCACGTAATCTCCATAACCCATGATAGCACCAAAGTGGTCATTCCCGAATCTAACTGTCTCGATGAACTTTTGCATGAAATTCCTGAGCCGTGAGTGATCCCCCGTCATATGTTTTGAGCAGCTTGAGTCCAAATACCAAAGGAAGATCTGTACAACCTGCATTTGAAAACAGACGAAGATGGAGAGTTTGGAAAGTTGGATCCCCAATTTTGGTTAGGGTCTTGTTGGTTAGCATTAGCAACATCAGTTTGCATAGACGTATCAATTTCCTAATTCACAGTTAGAGTGGGAATTGCCTTGTACTGTTTGTTTCTACATTGGTATCTAGTTAATAGTTTCTAAGATGTGTGACTTAATTTTTCAGTTATCATAATTTTACTAGTACTAACATGTTCAGTTTGCTTAGCAGGCACTACTTTGGATTTAGTAGGCTGAGTTAAAAGGCACTGCTCTCCAAAAGTGAATTTTCTTCCCGTGGGCTTCCATTGATAACCAACATTGGTAAGCAGTTTTCTTGTAGCTTTCCAAACTTGCTTAACTTGCTTAGGTTTCCAAACCTTCTTAACTTTGTTCACAACATTTTTAATAGAGGGGGATGCATGCACATAATTCAAATAATTAACCACACACAGATCATGATTTGCAGAAATAAAGCATTTGTTACATGTTTTTCAAACAGAACAAGAATTCGAATTAATTACATCACGCTTAGAGTTAATACTATAATTAACACGATTCAATTTCTTCCGACTAGATTTATTTTTCCTATGGTGTTCTTCTACTTTCTTTTTGATGTCACTTTTAGTCGGCGAGATCCTATTTTTCTTGGTATTGCTCCTAGGCTGTGATCCACTAGCGTCAGTGCAAGTGTTTATTCCTGTAGATAGAGGAATAAACTTAGGGAACATAGTCTCTGAATATTCAGTTGCTCTACATGTTTCTGTGTGTTAATATTTAACATTTCACATTAGACCTCAAAAGTAACCTGCTTTTTCCTATTTAAAGGGGTAGTAGCATGTTTTTTATCTTGTTTAGTGAAGTCTTTTGGACAAGTGCCAATCGTATATTCTAACAGTTCCTGAGATTGTTTAGTGTAAAGGCAAGTAGAAGCAAGTGATCTATCTAAAGGTCTTTCAACCCTAGCTTCCTTTACAATCTCGCGAAGGGTTTCTACACTTTCCTTAAGATGTTCAAGATAATCTAGATGAACTTCCCTATTGTTCCTACAGCGAGGGGGGGGATTGGTTCAACATTGATAGCATACATACCCGGTGCAATAACTTTTGGTTTTATAGAATCCATAGTGACGCATTTCATTTTATCCTTTATTTGGACCTTTAGATTCTCATTTTCAGTTAACAAGGTAGTTGTCTGTTCTATATGCTTAGCACGCATGATCTTAATAGAATCATATAATTCCTTGTAATGTTGCTTAATTTTTTCATTCTCTGCCCTAAACATTTCATTTTGTTCTTGAAGAACGGTGACTTTTTGAGTTAATTGAGTGATCTGAAAGTCTAAGGCCCTGAAATCAAGAGTACGGTCTGCTTCACTATGGGTCTTTTTTAATTGAGAGATTTGCATTCTCAATTTTTTGATAGCGTTGTCCTTTCCTTGAATGGAAGCTTTCATTTTCTCAATTACAAAGACTAATTCAAAATTAGGAGCATCTCGAGCGGGTAGAGATTTGTTGTTTCCAAAACTTTCTTTAAGGTGTTGATACTTTAACTGTAAATTTAAGTGATTTACCTCAAGGTTGGAAAAACATTTTACTAATTAAGTATGATCATCTTTTTGAAACTTATCGTAACAATAGTGTGGGCATCATGCATTTCAGTGAATCTAGATACAGTAAGCTCAGAATTTGTTGCAATATAAAATACTTCTTTGGAAAAGCAATCAACAATTAAATTGTCATTTGCAATGAGAAGATTTTTTCGCTTAATCTCATTATACTTCCTATTCAGAACATTTTGGTCAACCTCAACTTCTAATTCTTCAAACATTTCTTTCATTTCTTTGATTTCTTTAGTGAGAGTCGTTTGAATACCCTCAAAATGTTCTTTAAGTGTTTTGAAAAATGGAATGACCTCGATGATATAACATTCCTTGGTTTTGTTACAAACGCCTCCGTTCCTCTTCAGAAGAACCCGTTGGTGTTATTCTCTTTTTACAAGTTTTTTCATAATTCCAGGAAAAAAAGTTGTAAGAAGTGCAAAAATATTAATTTTCAACTTGACTTTTTGTTGGAACGCACCCTGGTGGGACAAGCGTTTGCAGGCATTTTGGGAGGACTACACTAGTCAACGCTTTGATGGTCCTTGAAGCTATATGGTCTGCTTTCTTTGAGAGCTTTGCGTTTCTCTCTTGAGAGACATACTTGGACAAAATATTGTCCAGCCGGGGTCAAGTTGTGTCTGTGGAGTGAAGGTCGCCAGATAGTTCTC
The DNA here is from genome assembly GCA_026074375.1 of Tanacetum coccineum. Taxonomy (NCBI): domain Eukaryota; kingdom Viridiplantae; phylum Streptophyta; class Magnoliopsida; order Asterales; family Asteraceae; genus Tanacetum; species Tanacetum coccineum. The sequence goes on from BQNB010139217.1 coordinate 3,666, forward strand.
TTTCGAGTAATCTGGGGGTTGAATATTAATGTTTTTTTCAGTCTACAGAGGGGTTTTCATTTTGTCATTCATTTTCTTCCTAGTGATTTCAGCTATCTCTAGGGTATCCTCTGAGTTGTGCACTATGGTCGGGACATGATGGGTTTTGACAATTTCATGACCATTATATAAAGCAAGCTGAACTTGCTTTGCATGGGTGAGACATAATGGGTTCTTATAGCCAATGGCTACCTTTCTCTGTTCATCATAATAAGGTATTGGTTTACATAACATGTGAACTATTTGAAGAGACTGGTCTTGTTTGTATAATTTATCCTCGACCTTTTCTTTTAAAGCTTTCATGTCTAAAAATTCTTCCAGGTATTTGTTTTCTTTCTGTTTAAAATACTTTTTCAAAGACGTAACTTCTTCTACCATTGACTTGTTATGGTTGATGGTAGAGTTAAGTTGCATTTTTACAGAATGAAGTTCATTTTTCTAATTTTCTTCCTTAATATTACGTTCAGTGATAACTATTCTTAATTGTTCCTCAATCTTTTGTTCTCTTTCAGTTAATTCAAACTTGACCCGTCTTTCATACAGTTCAACTTGTTCCTTATATGTTGCAAGTTCAGCAGTCAATGATACACTAACTACTTTGTTTTGCTCATTCATAAAAGCACAATGGGTAGCCTGTTCATGCATTTCATTTATGATCATCATGTATGCATCATTTTGTATAGAAGATACATTACTTTGTACAACTGACACTGTGTTGTCCTTTACATACTGATCATACAGAATCATATTACTATCACTCGCATAATCAGTCTATGAGTCAACAACGTAGTTTGGTTGTACATCGTCATGCATCTCGTGTACTTCATGATGTTCGCAAACAGCATCCTGATAGTTGTCATGATCTAATACCTCAGATAGAATGTCCGAATCATATGACAGACCAGCTTCATCATAAACAAGATCTGTAGATGATAGATTTTCTATGAACATGGTTTGTGCAGTGGGAGCCTCATCAACATCAAAATCAAACGCATCATAGTCATCAGCTTGTATAATTTTCAAATTGAGTTGCCCAAGGTCATTGAATCGTTGGGCTCATCCACATCTTCACAACAAAATTGTCTTGTCCAACATGATATAAACAGCAATTCGCTCTTAATATAAACTCCACCCTATTCTTTGTGCTTGCATCAGCATCATCTTGTATTTGAAGTATTTTGAATTATGTGGGTAGCTTGGGGTGGTGCAGTATCCTTGCTATGTGGCCTATACCAATTGCAGTTGTAACACTCCAATATTACCTTGCTATGGCCTAGATTCTGCATTCCCACTTGTTATGAGTACCCGGTACCAGCATACACTTGTTCCCCTTGGCATGTTCACACTGACCCTCATGTTCCTGTCGATCTTATTCATCTGGAACATACCAACTGCCAATATTGATTGTGGCTTGGTTCCTTGTATTTGATGAAGTTCTGAGTTGATTGTTAGTTTGAAGAAGGTATGTTTTGTATGATTTGGTGAGTAGGCCAAGTGTGTTGGTTTAGTTCTCAATCAAATTGTCTGTTGGTGAGAGTCCTGAATCAAGTTGGGTGTTATCAGCAAAGTGTGGTTGATAGGTAACCGGTGGAACATGTGTGGATGGTAGAGTGGTAGATGATTGCGAGGAATACTATGAGGGTAAATCTTTAGACTTATCTAGGCCAAGAGGATAAACAGGGTCGTGAGTTAAAATCATTCCAACATCATTTTGTTCTCATTGGCATGTGCCTCGTGTTGCTTCAAATAAGCATATAGCTGATCATAGTTTGATTCCTTCAGTCCTCTGTTCAGTTTCACTGCTATTACAAATCTACCCCATTCAGGCAACATGTTATTAACAAACTTTGAATTCTATACACTTCTAGGCCACAACAAAAGAAATAAAACTACTCGTTTCTGACTTTATACTCATTCCCAAACACCTCCTTCTGCTACGTCCATAAAACCATTTTATGTCATTCTTGATGTTACGGCATCGTCATTGATGATCTTGATATAACCGAAACCTGGACATAAGGTAGTCGTGAATCATTTCTCCTTTGTTCTGACGGAAGTGTTCAAAATCATCGTACAGTTGTGATTCACAATCTTCTTTCGTTAATTCAGAACCTTCTAGGAGCATCTTCACATTATCTCAAATGTCTTTTGCATTAGTGTAATGATTGATGAGAGTGTAGATGTCTTTTGGTAACCTTTGAAGTAGGATATTTGTTGCACGAATGTCAGCGTTGTACCTATCCTTATCTTCAGGTGAAAGGTCCGAATAGAATCGAGCTTGTTCGGGACCTAGCTGATTGACACCTTCAGTCCCTTCTGCAAGTGTATCTCTAATAGTTCTCATCTGAAAAGATCCTTCATCAATAGACTTCAGGATGTTCACCCCATTCTCTTTACCTCGACAAAAAGCTTAAAATAAGCTCTCATAATTTTATAATAAAATCAAAATTGTAAAGAAAAAAAAAGAGAAGAAAACTGCTAAAAGAAGGTACGTGTAACAAATCCCAAAAGAATTGTTCTATTTTCATCCCAAAATAAGATCCGTTTTGCAAATGTACATGATTTTTGAAATGTTGGGTCATTAAATCATTCACCAATAAATCATTTTTGTTCACAAGATTTTCCCATTAGTCGTAAAATAAAAGTAACACAATTTTAAAGAAAATCATATCTAAAAAAGAAATATAAACACGGGGAGGAGTAGTTCATAGTTTCATACTTCATAGACATGCATGGTCATGGTAGCAAATACGTAGTTGTTGGTTGGATTGGTGTTAAACCCAATGTAGAATGGGAGTAAAATAGTAACTTGGGCCATGTGTAGGTAAACATTTATATGTCTTTTAAAATATCATAGCTATGATAACCTCAGAAATTAAGCAAAATTTTCATTTTACAACTTAATAATTCGTGTCTTGGAAGGACTTTGAAAAAGTGATGTGCATGCTCTTTTCGTAACATAAAACAAATTCTACACCAAATATGACATGCAGTTTTATTACAAGGAAAAGTCACATTACAAGTCAAAAACTTGAAAGGACTTAGGGCCGTTTGGTATGGGGTAGTGGGATATGAGGAATGGTCTGAAAGGAGTATAATTTGTTTGGTTGGAGTTGTTGGGTTACGGTACATTGTTTAATACCTTTATTAAAAGGTTTTCACGAAAGACATCATGGGGCTTTGGTTTTCTGACATTTCTTTTAACTGATTGTCTTTTATCTCGTTCAATTTTCTACAGCATATTGTTTATTTGTTATATATACATTTTTTTGCTCTTTCACAAAATTAAAAAATTATATCTACAGTTGTATATTTGTTTACTTTTAAAATCCTAAATCATTTAATCCTTTTTTTTTTGTTCCTAATAATATTTTATAAAACAAATAATACTTTATACTATCATTCATTTTCTCTCTCCTACTTCTCTTTCAAATCATACCAAATTCAAATCTGATTCCAAACCCCTTTACAAACCAAACGCACCCTTAAATGAAAGGAAACTGATTGGAAAACTTACAAATGTGGCTAACAATGTGTTTAATAGATGTGGTAAAGTTATTGGTTTGTAAACAAATGAGCTCTTATGTTGTTCACAGGGGCGGAGCCAGAATATTTTCTTAGAAGGGGCAAAAAAAATTGTTAAGACAGGGCGAGAAAGAAAAATGAGCGTGTGCAATAGTGCCGCCAAAAAATATTTTCGTCAAACTGATAACTAAAGTAAATACGTCAAATTAATCAAAATAAAACCAAAAAGATTATTATAGAATTTTGAGGTTCATGTGAATGTTATATTTTGTTTCGATTATTAAGTTTATATATACTATGTTAATGCAACTTACTAATTATATTTATGTGGACCAACATGTTCAGTATCAAATTTTGTTTGTAAACACGTTCGTATAAAAATCTTTAATAGTTCATAGTAAAATGATTAGTTTTTTTAACACAAAGTATCTTATCAAGTTTGTAAAAAATTAATTTTATATGTTTTAAAAACCAATAAGAAGAATTATAAATACATGCGACCCTTATGGCACTAATTGGGTCAGAACTTCTTTTTCCGGCGTCACGCAGCTTCTCTCTCCAATGACGAATTACTGGCGTCCCTACTAATGCCACCTACTGGGTGCGACCCTTCTTTTTTTTTTAACTTCAAATTTAAATTTCACAATAAAAACATTATATAAATTTCATTAATAATAAAATAAAAAATATACATTTTCATAAGTAACAATAAAAAAAAACAATACATTATTATTATGATAACTAACTATATTTACATGAAAACTAAATTAAACATAATTATTCAGTTAAACTTAAAACTAATAATCTAAGTTATATCGCTCCTTGATTCAATCTTTAATCTCTGAGCAGCTTATGTTGTTTTATTGGGGGGGGCAAGTTCGTGTCGATTATTGATTTATAGAAATTAGTTATCTCGTCCGTTTCTCCTTTGCTAAGTGTTCGCTCGTTTGAATTTCTAGTTTTCTCCCTTTTCAGTGTGCAATTTATTGAGCTCGCCATCTCGGATATTCAAACTCTCGTTCTTCATATACATATAAAGACTGTTGTTCTTCTTGTCTTTGTATCATTTTTTTGTTTCATGTTGTAGAACTGGTCGTGCTACAAAATTCAACAATTTAAAGCAGAGGGAACCGGATGCTTTCTGTTTTGGGCCTTTTGCTCGGTTACGAACCCATTTGGTCAGAACTTCTTAAGTCTCTGCAACAGCCTCATCCGCTTACTACGTTCAAACAATTTATACCACCTGATGTGTCTCCCGCAAGTGGTTTCAGTAAGTCTTGGACTTTATTCGCCATGATTTTGTAAAGAATGAGACATCTCAAGTCTGTCCAAAAATGGGTGATCTTTCACATTTGTGTATCAACAATGCTCCAAATTAAATCACCTTGTATAATTCATTTTGATATTGTTGCACAAGCTTTTGGTCACTTCGAGGTTTTTCATTTGTAACCAAATTTATGATTCGACTTCAATATTTTTGATGAATGGACAAAAGCAACCAAATTATAGGGCAGAAACCTTTGTTTTCCATTTGCTAACGATCGAGTCATAACCTCTTGTTGAACCAGTTTCCTTTTCAAAGTACCTAATAATAGCTTCCTAAAATCCCTTAGCCTTCATATTGTTTCCAGAAATATTATTCTGAAACATCGCACCAACCTTGGCACAAAGCAATCTCTTCCTCCACTGTCCATTCTTTTGGCGGCTACATTGAACCCTCTTGGTATCTTCACCGTTCTGGGCCTTTGTTGCAAGTCTTGAGGGCTTCTTAGGTTTGTCAGGGGGTGTCACCTCTTCAACGAGGAGAGTCCTGTCTTCGTCATCGCGATATGGAAAACGAACGTGAGGCGAACCGTTTTTGCGATGAACTCGTATTGGCCAGACCATGACCATAGAATAAATCTTGGCTATTGTATATTCTTCTTGGACTTCATCATTAATCCTCAAAGTTCATAACAAGATTGGTAAGATTAATCGGAGAATATGGTTGGTATGGTTGGAAAGACGCCGATGATTCTATTATATGATGATACAACCCGGTTAGTGAGTTGTGAAAAGCATTTGGGTTGTTATACGAAGGATTGATATAGAACGCTTTTTGACTAATCAGACATGTTACGAGTATATTTTGTTGTTGGTGGTTGTTGGCAATTGTTAATTTTATTCAACACAGTACGGGAGATCGGATACACCGGATGGTGGTTGAAACACGGATAATTGAAATTCAGATCCTAGGTAATTTGTAAATGCGAAAAGCCACTTGGTTGAAGTCGGGAATTTGGAGTTTTTGATTTGGGAGTTTTCTTGTTCATGTTAAACATGGTGAGTTTTTGAATTGAGAGAAGTTTTTTGAAATTGTCGTTTGAATGTGTGATAAAAATGGTGAAGTGAGTGGGTATTTATAGTGTTAAATTATTTAAATTTTTAAAATTAAAAAGTTTTTTTTATATAGAAACCAAAAATCAGATTTTTGAGAACACGACCGTTAGTCGCTCTAATGACCATCAGACCCATTCGATCTCCGGTTAATTCGGTCGCGACCGACACCCCACTATGGGGGCGACCGACTGCGATCGACGACGACCGAGTCGGTCGTCCGGCCCATAGTGGGCAACCTAAAAAAATGGAAAAAGAAAAGTCAGTTGCTTTATTATTTGACAATCACAAGGAGAGAGAATCTTATCTCCCCTTTAACCTCTTTCCTCCTTCCACTCTTCCGGTCTACTGAAAATTATTCCAGCAAGATTATTTTTATCTTCTTTCAATTGTTATTTTGGTTTCCTTTCTGTCATGAATGTCGAGCTTTCACTTCATTTCAGTTACTTTTAAGGGGGGCAAAATGAGACAAACACGAGAATCTCTGAAAATATTACACTACGCCGAAAAGTTTTGAGGGGGCACGTGCCACCCTGCCCCCTCTGTAGCTCCGCCCCTGGGTGTTCATCGGTTCGGTTTTTGGGTTTGTGGGTTGCACGGTTCGGGTTCATCGGTTTGAAAATTTTCAAAATCAATAACAAAACAAACCAAACCAATTATAGAACGGATAAAACCTAATCATACAACAAATTAGAATTCGGTTTGGTTTCATTTAAAACCAAGAAAACCAAATTCAAGTGAACTCCAAAAATTTTAAAAGGTTTGTTTGTGCAAATATTACGATATTTAATCTATACGATCTCTTTATGTTTTGAAGATGACAAACATGTAACTTGTAATACGTAACGTAAAGTGCGCAAGTTACTCGTAATCACAAATCATCAATACATACACGTATCAACATCTTTTGACGTCTCAAGTATGCATCAAGACGGACATTGGTTTACACCCGACGTAAATCACATAAGGTATGTACAAACAATATTAAACTTGTAGGATGATCAAAGAAATAAGTTTTTGTGTTACTTATAAAGACTAATATTTTTATAAAATACAAACAATCTTATTGTTCTCAAACAAGTATTTAGACAATTATTTTTTGATTTATTAAAGAATATGTTTTTATTTGGTAATTATTTTGAATTTCAAAATCTGGTCATTTCCCCCTAAAATAAGTGTCACTTTCACCAGACAAGTTTATCACCACAAAAAGTCAAAAACAAGAGCGTCTGTCGGGGCGGTCCCTTAATTCGGTCGGCGACCCCCTTAATTATTTGGCGGCCCCCTTATATATCTGGGACCGCCGTTTCTTGACAGGCTGTTTTTAGGCTGCTATGCAAATAGTGGGTCTTCTCAACTATTTTCTCACCTTTTTGCACGCGAATTTTTCTTTTCAGTTTCTTTCTCTCTTTTGATGCGTCTCTAAATCTGTTTGATCATTCAAGCTTGGTTAATCTTGTATTTAAATGTGATCAAATCTTCTATATTTTCCCTCTCTTTCCTCAAGTGCAGAGATGAAGAATACTTCGGTCATCTTATAGATCCCCGAAGTTATGTAGTCTAGTTAGTCCATTGAACATTTGTTACATATAAAGTGAGTCCATGTCTTCTATCTTTAGTTGTGGTAGATCCAAATGATGTACTATTTTAGATAAGTTGATTGTTGGGTTTTGGTTTTCGTCATTTTAGGCCTTAAATACATATGGTGAAGTGTTAGATTGTTCTCTAGATTAGTGACTCGACACTTAGTCTTAGTGTCGGAAAAAATATTATTGTCAAGCGACGTGCGTGTTTTACACAAGGATTTTTGTGTTTTAGTCATAAAACCAAGGTGTGTTATTGTTTGGGCCATAAATACATAAGGTTTTTGGTTACTACCGAAAAGAAGAAATCGACATCTAGTTAATGTCGAAAAAATAATGTAAGCAAAGTTATTGGTTTTCTCGCCGAAAAGAAGCTTGTTGACTTATGTGTATAACTCTCGAGTTGGTTACTCGGGGAGTGGATAGGTAGGGCGAAGAGGGTTCTGATCCGGAACTACTATATAAATTATCGTGTCGGTTTGCATTCTCTTTTACCTTTCTCTTTACTTATGTCTTTACATTTATTGTTTTACTTTTACACTTGCATTGTGCTTATGATTGTGTATGTTGTGTTAGCCATGGTTGTGTAGCTCTGTGTAGTAAACATTGTGAGTGTGGAAATATTGATAGAAGATGCACTAGTTATTATAAATCTATTATCGAAACTTTTCATATTGCGTCAAACTTAATTGGTGATTTGATACAAAATATCTAGTCCGAAAAACCTCTTCTGGAGGCGGTCCTATAAATTGGGCGGCCCCCTGATGTACTAGGCGGCCCCCTGATGTACTATGGGACCGCTAGTAGAGAGTGATGTAATTTTTATATTGACTAATCTAAAGTTATATAATGGAAACGTATTCACCCCCCATCTACAGTTTCCACAACTGATATTAGAGCCAGGTTGCTCTAGTTTTCAAAACAAATGGTTTTTAAAATAGAGTACGATTCATGTATCAAATTACCCATGAAAGGGGACTAAATATGGAAAGTGTTTTGTTGTTTGATTTCGTACTAGTTTTGTTAATTAAATATACTTCGGATATACTAGCTCTGAAAGAAATTTTCTTCAAAAGTACATTGGAGTGTCAACTTTGTTTTGTCTAAGTGTAACGTGTAGAAATGAATGTCTAAAACACAAGAATTTCATGTGCTTGGGTCAAATTTTTAAGTCCTATGTTCTACAATTAAGTTACAAAATGATTTTGAACAAAGAGCGTGTTTTGGGGTCATTGGTGGCGATCCCATAAATGTTTCAGGGCGGCCCCAAAGATATTCTGGGGGCCAATAACCATTTATGGGTGGCACGCAATGTCTGTTTCGGCGTCTGTCTGTTTCAACAGAATTTGGCAAACTTCGAAAAATCATATAAAATCAACCGTAAGTCCGTAGAAGTCGTGCCACCCGCCATTTCGAAGATAATTGAGTCTACTTTCATTTAAAAATACTTCCAAGTCTTCATTCTAAACTTAAATAAGTCAGAAATGCAAAATACTACATAGTGGTCAAAACTTTGAGTTCCGTTTTAACGTAAAACTTGTATTTTACATTTTCCTTTGAGTCGGGCATTTCTAATTGATATATCTTTGAAAAATAGTGTATTTGTCCTTTCAAAATATTGATCTTAATTAATTTTTGAAATGGGGAGGAACTATTTTATTTTCAAATCAAATCAAGCTAAGTATACATCGTTATATCTAATACACAAAACAACGACGAATATCCTTATGTGTATGCTAGATGATTATGTGTGTTTACTTTTGTTTCAACTTGGTTAATAGATATTAATAAGTAATCATTACTATTTGTAATTGAGCTAATTATATATCTAAACACATGTGCCATGTATGCTATTTGTATGTTACTAGTTTTCGGATTATGCCTAATAGAAATTACGCTAGATTTCTTGCGTTAAGTTGCAAAATTGTTTGTGCATTGCATATAGGCATAGATCACTATATTTACAAGTGTTACATAAACATCTTGTAGATCATTTTGAGTGTAGTAACCCACTTAGGAATGAGAGATTAATAGTTTGTCAAGTGTGTGGAAAAATAATGTCCTAAGATCATATATTAAAACCCGTCACTAAAATATTTCCAACACATCAACTCTCTTCCAACAAGATGTCTAAATCTTTTCATCATCTTGCGGTGTTTGACCTTGGGTTGGCTAAACAAAATAAAAGATTGTATTAATACATTGGTAATTAAGTAAAAGAAATTGTATTTTTAAACTTTGCTTGTGCTTGCATTGTTCTAACACACACACATAATTATATTCTTTTTATAAACATATAGTGTTTTACAAAAGATGTGTGTTGTATTAAAATGGTTAGAAAAATCATTCATATACTAATAAAATATCAAAAACTATGCATACTATTCATAACAACAAATAGGTTTTCACACACGCAAAATATATGACAATCTTGAAGTAAGAAATTAACTTGTCATTATTCATCAACCTTACACTTATAAGTAGTCTTAGAATTGGTGGAACACACTATAAAAATCTTTATTTGTCTTCTTTTAAAAGAGTGTTCGTGAGGGTCAAGAAAGATTTTGAATATATATCAACTCATTATTCAAACTATGATTGATGTTATTATCGAATCTAATTGACAAGTTTTTGAGTATAGACAAGAAATCGGATTCTTATTTGTCTAGCTTTAAGATTATATCAAAATATAACAAGAGATATTATGTAACACCCCCAAATAGGGTTGCAGCGGAATAATGTGTCCGGGAGCGTT
>BQNB010139218.1:0-17588 GCA_026074375.1 Tanacetum coccineum
AAAAGAATAGATAGAGACAGTTTTTAAACTTCTTAAAAATGTAAAATGCACATAATGCCCTTAAATTATTTTCTTTTTCTATAATAAGTAGTGGATATTTACAAAAATGACATTATGCATTGATATCATGTACATCATGCATTATTATGAGTAAAAAAGCTGGTTCTGTAGGTTCTGTACAAAAAATTGGTTCTGCAAAGAAAATGCCTATATATATATATATATAGAGTTAGGATCAAATAAGAAGTTTTCTTAAAATAAGAAGGATAAGAAGTAACTATAATCGCATATTCGAGATGCACCGACTTAAATTTGATGCATCTCTATAATCTTAGATGCATTATAACGCATCATAATGTGTTTTCTAGCTTTTAATTAGATGCATATACGTATATTAGATGCATTTTATTTTTTATCTTGTTTTTTGTTCCTCTGCATGTGTTGAAATCGTGAAAATCAATTTGCACCATCTACACATCAAATTAATTTTCGAAACTCAAAATGATGCATCTACATGAATAGAAATGCATCTAATGCAAGTCGTTGCATGTCAAATGTTTATCACTTCTCACCACTTCTTACTTTAATTTACTTCTCACTGGATCCCTACTATATATATATATATATATATATATATGAAGGTTAAAATAAAAAGACAATTATTCGTGAAAAGGATAAAAAGATTTTTTTTTAAGTTTGAAAAAATTCCACAAAATCAGGTATGTTGGTGCATAAAACTTTTGTAAAAGAAGTTTTTCTAATTTTGAGTTTTCATACGTTTTTTTAATGCATAAAAAAATAAAATTTGATGCACAAAAAAATTTTTATGCACAAAATTTTAAACTTGTTATAGTTTGATGCGCAATAAAATTTTGATGCAAAAAGTCAATAGAAGTTGGGTACGAAAACGAATTTTTGATGCAAAAAAAAACGATTTAATGCACAAACGTTTTTTTTCATAATTTTTTTTCGGAAAAATTATTCACTTTAAAAAAAACTTCCTTCACAAATTTTTCGTACACCAACATACACGATCTTGTGGAATTTTTTCAGAATTTTTTGAGAACTTTTAAAAAAAAAAAATTGTATCCTTCTCACGAATATTTGTATTTTTATTTGGACTTGTCATTTTAACAAAAAAAAAAAGACAAAAATTTAATTTCAATAAATTTTTTGTTCAAGAATATTTTTATTTGTCTATATATAAATATATAAATATATATATATATATATATATATATAGAGGAAGAATACAAAATAAAAAGAACAAATATTCGTGAGAATAATAAAAGTTCTCGAAAAATTTCTAAAAAAATTTCGATTAAATCAGTATTTGGTGCATAAAACTTTGTAAAAGAAATTTTTTTAATTTTTGAGTTTTTTATATATAATATAAATATAATACGTTTTTTTAAATGCGCAAAAAAAAATTTTGATGTACAAATTTTTCGACTTATTCTGATTTGATCGCAAAGTAAAATTTTGAAAATAGCAAAAAGTCCAAAAGAAGTTGGGTACAAAAACGAATTTTTATGCACAAAAAACCGATTAAATCATAAAACTTTTTTAAATAAATTTTTTTCGCCAAAATTACCACTTTTAGAAAAACTTCCTTTACTACTTTTTTATGCACCAACATTACACGATCTCTGGGAATTTTGTCATAATTTTTGTTTGAGAACTTTAAAAAAATAAAATCTTTTATCCTTCTCACGAAATATTTGTCTTTTTATTTAGATATGTTATCTGTATATATATATATATATATATATCAACCTGGCGAATATTATACTCGATCTGATCGATCTCACATACAGTAAGATTTTCATATATTTATAGTGATCGTACCAAAGGAATCTGCATATCTTTCATTTTTAAATATTATGAAAGTTGCAGTACTTACAAATTACTGAAAAAAGTCATTGTTACTAAATATTACGTAGTATTAAATGTTATGAAAGTTGTTGTTAGCAAAACTCATTGTTATAAAGTTGGAAAAAAAAGCCAGATTTATAAAGTCAAAACCATATTTCCCAAGTATGTACATGCTTGCAAGTGCAAGACTGACCGTATTCTGTTTTTAAATGGGTTAAGCAAACACTTTTCTAATTCTATTTTTTTATTCACTCGAACATACATGCATGAAAAAGATGGGGCAACATTCAACATAACATGAGAAATTCCCTCTACACTACCGTTTTGTTTGATTGTTTTTTTTTTTTTGGCAAATAATATCCATATGACACAGGCCACCAATGGCTAAATTCCAAAAACAATTAGTTACTGTTGGATTATATGGTAGTTGGATTAGCTAAATGCAACTAGAAATGTGTGAGCATATTGGGGGCACACACGTTAAACACATATAATACGTTTAAACTTCACGTAAGTGTCTAAATGTAAACCTTAAGACAATAAATGACTAGACAAGAACCTTATGGTTGTCCTAATCTGATTTCCAGCAGAGAGAAGGTTCTAGTGAGTGTCTTGGATCATTGTATCTAGAGGATAAGGAGAAGAAGAGTTGTGTAGGTTTTGGAGTGTGTTTGTGTGCCTTATCATTAGTAGGGTTTTAGGGGTATATAAACCCCTCACCCCTAGCTCAAAAGCTACGAAATACACAGCCAATAAACACACAAAAGCTTCCTCTCTTTCCCTTTCCATAGATCAGCCGAAGCAACAAAACCCCAATTCGGGTTCTTTAGTTTTCGGCTTACTCCATTGCTTATCTACTGTTTTCGATTAGATCCAAGGCAATTAGCAAGTCTTATTGATCCCAAAGCATCTATAGGAAGCCAAGGGTTCAGGGTTTACAAGTTCTGTGGCGTGAAATCAATCAAAAATTCCTTTGGTGACTTTTCTGATCGTTCTCGGACAAAACAGGAATTCAGATCGGACGCAGTGTTGTCCGATATCGGACATAACTAGATTTGGATCTCGGGTGGTCAAAAGATATCGGACAGAACTAGGTTTTGTTCGAGTTTTTGGATCTGGGTTTATTATTCAGATTTGGTACTGATTTCCGGGGTTAGACTATTACACAAGGTGTTTGGGTTTACGTGATACACGGCTAGCATTCCGGGCGTATTCGTTGGACGTGTTTGTGTGAGCACTCGTAGAGGTGACCACTTAGTCACTAGTTTTTAGTTCTCGGTTTCAATTACTTTCAGTTGACTACAAGTGTATGTTTTTTATTTACCTTTTATGTTCCTTTTGTGTTTAATGTATGATTAATTGTATATGCTAAACTAGATCTATCCACTGCGTACTCGTAAGAGTTAAATGGTTAACTTGATTGTTAGATTTCAACAGTGGCATCACGAGCCAACTCGTTTAGTATTTATATATTAGATACGATTTAAACACGCTAGGGCTGCATGAAATCTTGACATATTGTTTTATTTATTGTTTTACGAGGAAAATTATGGAAACTATATGCAATACTTTCCATAAATAATGAATAAACAACCTAGAATCAACACATTTGTTATATTGATATAAAATAAGAATAGATTAAAATTAAATGTTAATTAAGCTGTTATGTTATTCTATTCTTGTTTAATCTCGGCTATAAGACTCACACAATCATATTATATGATGGATGTGGCAATCTAGGCACTTTAGCAGAAAACCTAGTGAGAGTCTTATGGTTCTCCAATTGGGGAAGACTCTTTTGAGAACTCGAGGCATTATGTGATTTAATGCTTTCATTATAAGAGTTTGTTCCTCAATTTTAATCTATTTTTTAGTCTGTTTTGATTGCTTATATGTGATATGCCATGTGATGAATCAATATTTGCATATAAGACTTTATGAAACTTTTGAAAATGGACTTACAACTTATAGAGAAACTTGGATTAAAACATGTCTAATATTACACACGTAATTTTATTTCTTGTGACCAGTTATGTGTTATTTGCGAAACCGGGGTTTTTGGACAAATTAATACGGACGTTAAACTATATAATTTGATTTCTTGTGAAGCTTTAGTTTTACACGCGCAATATGGGGTTGAATTGATCTTTAATTTTCTCCCGCCCCACTACATGCTTCGGCATATGGGGGAATTATTGGAATTACTTGTGTCTTCGGACGCATGTAGGAGTACAATATAGGGTTTGATCAATTTGTAATTCTTTGCACTATATTGGCAAATATAAAACTAATTGTTTTTAATGGGTTCATTTACATATAATAGCCTTTCTTTGGTCATTTGGTAATTGGCCTCACTTTTACTTGTATACCCCTTTGTGAAGTTTTAAGTCTATGCCAGCCAAAGAAGAAACACGTGCATTAGGATTGTATTCTCTGGTCAGACCTCAGGGCCTTTCCAGCCCATGGAAAAATTTTTCCAATTGTCAGACCATTGTGAATTTTCGTACGTTCTCTTTTGGTTGACTTAAATCGAGTTACATGGTCAGACCTCGGACCCGAGGCATAAGATGAGATGAAATATGCATTTGACATTAGTATAAGAGTTACTAAGTGCCATAAAGTATCCATAATTCTACGATTTGCATTAACCAATGCTTCGTTACGCGTCGTCGACTTACCTCTTGCCCTATCTTTTTTAACACCTGGTAGACCTCTGGTATATTAGTGGGTGGTCAAGGTAAGATTATTTGTCTTATTAGTATTAATTGGGTAGTTATTCTTTTAAGGATTGAAATTATTGAAATACTTTTAGATTTTCTTTTGTTTCTGGTTAATGTGTTATTGCAACATAATTCGTAAATGAAAGTTTGTTTTCTTAAAAGACAAACATAGTCTCTTTTCCTAGTAAGAAGAGTGAGACTTAATCTAATCTTTCTCATTGGTTGACAAGAATAAGATAGGGTTATAATTGAATCTTTCCTTGATTATATTTAAACTTTCAAATTTTCATTGCCCTTTTCCAATTCTGTAATCTTGGAAAGATAAAATATTTTGTGTAACTAGAGAACATTATGTCTATAGCTACCAAATAATGACATCTTGCACTTGTCATGATGTATGAGTTTAAACAGCAATGAGTAAAGAAAATTGCTAACAGGTATTATTCTAGATGATATTTCCTTGGACCTCACATTATTCCTTAATGCTAAACACCTTGTGGCTTTGCAGACGATAAGAGAGGAATTGGCATGCTAATATTTAAGTTAATGTCAATACATGATGAAGTCCATCATCTACAATTAAGTTAGAAATTCATATATATGTACATATCCTAAGTTAATTGCTACTTGTAGGCCTTCTAAGAGAGTAGAAAGTAATTAAAATCGCATTTGCTTTCTACCAGTGATGTAACACTTTACAATGTTGACAAATTACAGTGGGAGTTTTCATTTTACTAACTGAAATGTCAATTCATGTGAGGTTGTTAATTTCAGTGGGAGCTACAAGATTTATTTCCTTGTTAGGTACCCTTATTATTTATAGCTTGTTTTGAAATGATATATTACTTTCTGAATATGAACAACCATTGTTAAAGAAAGATTTGCATTTTATTTTATAGATAACACGTTTCCTTTCTGATGTTGCTTTCCGAAATGTTATCTTGTTAATAATCCACGATTCCTTATTCAACATTATGGTTTGAAATCTACTTGTAATATCTATGATATATCATATTGTTTAACAATCGAATGCATGTAGTATAGATTTGTATTTCTTTAGGTAATGTTGTCCAGTTCACATGTGGAGAAAATCCTAATGTTGCAAGGAACAACATATAACAATATGATTAACTGGTTTCTCTAAATCGCAAGGTAAGTAAACTAATAAATCTACTAGGACTTAAACACACAAGATATTTGTTGGCCTATTACATTTAAAAGTCAAGATATAATATAAAGATACTTCAACTTATTGACTATATGATTTAGTCAAAATAATTATGGTTAATTATATAATCATGATTATGAAGTATGAAGTTAACTTAAAATTATCATTAAACTCAAGAGTTTGCGTTCATGATTACTTTAGTTAGTATAATTATGTTTACTTGTTAAGACGTAATTATAAAGTCCATGAATGAATCAATGACTTATAACATAAAGTATGTAGTAACATTGTTATGTCTTCTCATAAACATAAGGTCCTTGAATGATTCAACGACATATAATGTATTTGACATGTTTTGTTTTCTTGTAAACACATGATCGAAGAATTCTTGAACTGTTCTGTCTTCTTGTGAACACATGAACATGGAGTTAATGTACTTATTCAAGAAATATACATTATAGCATGCACTTGGTTGTTAAATACTGTATATTCAATTAGGCTTGACCCAATTGGTGAGTATTTGATCCAAAGAGATTTTAATGTATCTAAGAATTTCTGATGGAAGTTCACAATTCATTACTGATAGAATACCACACTATCATGGTATGTCTAAATGTGTTGAAACAAATTATATTCGTATTGTTTGTTTTTTGATAACTTTAATTGCTCTACCTCTAAAATCGATCAAGGTTAGAAATTTGCTTTTGCATGGATACACTCAATATAGTTCCAACCTAGAAGGTATTCAAGACATTATCTATTTAAAGATTAGGGATGAATCCCATTATATCTTGATTAAAGTTCTGAAATTTGTTAATATCTTGTGAAGCATATTATTAACAAGCTAGAGATGAGAACTGTACAATGTATTTTGTTGTCCCAATTAAGAACAATTCATTGTCGCTTAAATACTTGGTATTTATAAAATTATCTCTTCTTACAAAAGTAAGTGGGAACATCTATAGATCTTAAACGTATTCAAGAACAAATACATAGCCTTCTGAATTCACTTGTTGATGTCATACTAAGGTTAAAACATGTAAATGTCGAACCAAGGTATAATGTAACACTCGTTCTTAAATCCGTAAGGATGCCTCATCAATGGAGTGATATTTTAATATCAATGCTGAGGAATATAAGTTAAAGGGTCATAATAAACCTACTAATAATAAGATGAATTTATCACACTATTGGATCTGATAAATATATTAGACTATAATGATAAGATGCATTCCTTAAAAGTCCATACAATGTTTTAAGAGTGATTGTTCTTTCACCAAACAGTAAAATGTGAGGTGAAAATGAGTTTCTTTTGAAGAAAAGCTCATAAGGACATGATTGTATACATATTAATGCCCTGACTGATTAGTAGAGTTTTTAATCGTACTAAAGCAATTGACGTGATTAATTCTTTCTTTTCTACTATGCAATCTAAATTATATAAGATAACTAATTGTCATACAGGTTTTTCTTGAATTTGGATTATGAGGAGAATTAGGATATTACTTCTTTCTTAATGATTACCTTGCGGAGGACGGATGTGATAATCAAAGGCGGTTATGGAGTTATATGACAATATGTTTTATAACTACTTTTCCTTATGATTACCTTTTGCCGAGGACGTGTGTAATCAAAGGGTTATGAGTTTCCAATTAATATGTATAAAGTTTACAAAGAGTTAAAAGAATCCAAAGTTGAGATGTAGATCATGCATCTATTGATGATGAGATCTTAAGTTATAATTACATATATGATTTCTGATTCGAGTTAAGATACTCCTGAGTACAACCTGACATACAAGTGGGGCACTTTGTTTTTCCTTTATATTCATTTGTTGTGTAACATATTGAAAAGCATCATTCATCTATGCTAGATGTTAATCTTAAGATTGGGACGAGAAACTTCAACATGGGAAGTTTAGGAAATAAAAAACACAATCGGAACTTGGAAATGTAGTTATGAAATAAAACATATGCGAAAATAAAGTCCAACACAATGCAATACATCATTGAAGCAAGTCTTAAATGATATATTTCACTTGAGATAATTTAATACATGGATGGAAACCTTGTGTTTTATATAATGGATATATCATGTATATCTTAAATTGTGTATGAGACTGGTTGTTACTTTTGCACAAGAAAAAGATAAGCAAACAACAACAATATCTAATTGAGAGTTTAGATGACTAATAATAACGGTATCTAATTGAGAGTGATTTAGATGACTGTTAATACAAATGTTTACGAATTATATAAGGCATAGTGTTGTTTGATGCTAGAGAATAATCAATTCTATTTGAAGTAGGATTTCATCATTTATGATAAATCTGCTAACTAGATATGCTTAGCTAAGAGCATTGTTGCATTACACTTAAGTATGAGAATTAATTTTCTTTTAAGAAAACTGTAAAGATAACTGTCTGAGATAGGTATGTTGTTTGACTACAAATACCTCATAAAAGGTATTGTCACATTTTCATACTATGATTCTAGCAATAGTATGCAAATATACATACGACCTATCATATGCGTTTAAATCTTCACATATTTGTGAATTTGAAGCAGGTATTCAAGGAAGTTTATATAGATAACTTATTTAGCTATCTTGAAAGTAGTAAATTGATAATGTTGATAATGGGACTTCTACTTGATAATTAGTTTCATGCAATTTCTGTTTTATGCATTTGGATATTGGGATTTTATGATAATTTTTTATTTTTCTGATGAATAAAGATAATTGGTACTTCTGTTATTCATTCATATAATAATTGTTATCCTATATTTGCATGTTTAATTCTTGAATAATTTTAATTATTCTAAATATATCCATTGTCGGTTAACAATATATGAGTATTGTTACATAAGGTAAATGTGAATGTTGGTTATATTCGTTGATATATGGGTGATCCCACCAAAACTATATGTTACTCACAATGGATGCGTATTAGATACCCCAACTTTCGAAAAATACTTATGGATTCCGTTGTCTTAAGTAAAATTTAAACAAGGGTTAGTTAAGTCATCCTTAGTCTTGAGAATACAACATGTTCTGGTATGTGTGGATATCACTTGTTTATTCTAAGTCAAACGCTAACATGAAAATGGTGTTATAATGGCTATTATGGATGTCATGTGAAGCTGCATTCACAAAAAACCTAAATTGTATTCAACAAGATTTTGTTCATCACTTGATGTGCAGTATGTAAATTAGCGCACTACTCCAGGAATTAATCAGTTAAATTGTGTGCCTTCACCAAAGGTAATGCAAGATGATTCTTAATTACTATTTGGTTATATTTGAATTAAGTTATATAACAGAATATAAATTGTTAAAACTTTTTGTATGAGTTAGGACCATATCACATGGTTTAACGGTATTTGAATAAAGGGATGATTATAGCAAGAGATACATAACCATGCTACTGAGAATATTTAATGAAACTTGATCTCAGACACTTCTAGTTTTAAAAACGAATGTGAGTGTTGCTAGATGTTTCCGTTGTTAGTATATAGGCTGTCTGCTACTCCAACTCCCAAGTGAGAGCTGTTGGATTATGGTAGTTGGATAGCACCTATACGACTAGAAGTGTGTGAGCCTATTGGGGGCACACACGTTAAACACCTAGAGTGCGTTTATCTTCACGGAATGTTTCTAAATGATAAACCAAGGACCTAAATGAGCTAGACACGAAACCCTATGGTCCCCTAGTGAAGTAGCCGGTCATAGAGTATTCTAGAGGGTGTCTAGATACATTTTGATGAGATAAGGAGGAAAGTAAGAGTTGTGATAAGGGTAAAATATTTAGTTCCCATACTTATCATGATTTGTTTTGAGTTGTATAAATACCCTTTGATCCCAGGCTATTGTATACGACACACAACTCATACAACCCCCAAGAAAAAGTTTCGGATCCTCCTATTCTCTTCACAGCCGAATACTCAAATCCCCATTAGGGTTTCTTTGGTTTTCGGTTCTTTATTTTCATACTCTGCTGGTTTTCGGTGATCCTTAAAAGGGATTGCTAAGTGTGATTTGATTCCCACAGGTTACGTAGCAGATTAAGGTCTTGGTTTAGTTGATTCTCAGACGTGACAAGCAACAGAAACGGATTAGGGTTTGGTTCATTGAATTTCGGTTCATTCTATCTATAGAATAACCAGAAATTTCAATGAACAAACCCATATTCCCGTTTTATGTTGCTTGTCACATCTGAGAATCAACTAAACCAAGACCTTAATCTGCTACGTAACCTGTGGAATCAACTAACCACTTAGCAATCCATTGTAAGGATCACCAAAAATAACAGCAAAGTTTGAATAAAGAACCGAAAACCAAAGAAACCTAATGGGGATTTGAGTATTCGGTTGTGAAGAAAATAGGAGGATCCGAAACTTTTTCTTGGGGGTTGTATGAGTTGTGTGTCGTATACAATAGCCTGGGATCAAAGGGTATTGATACAACTCAAAACAAATCATGATAAGTATGGGAACAAAATATTTTACCCTTATCACAACTCTTACTTTCCTCCTTATCTCATCAAAATGTATATAGACACCCTATAGAATACTCTATGACCGGCTACTTCACTAGGGGACCATAGGGTTTCGTGTCTAGCTCATTTAGGTCCTTGGTTTATCATTTAGAAACATTCCGTGAAGATAAACGCACTCTAGGTGTTTAACGTGTGTGCCCCCAATAAGCTCACACACATCTTAGTAGTATTGGTGATATCCAATCCCATATCAACTAGTTTCACTGGGAGTTGGAAGTAGCAGACAACCCATATACTATCGATGGAAAGTTTTTCTAGCACACACTCTTTATCGTTTTTAAACTAGAGTGTTTGAGATTCATTGTTTCAATTAATATTCTCTAGTAGCATGGTTATGTATCTCTTGCTATAATCATCCCTTTGTTCAAATTAATCGTTAAAACTTGTTTTGGATCCTAACTCACTTCCATATAGTTTAACCATTTAGATTCTTGTTATAGAACTTAATTCAAATATACCAAATGTAATTAAGAATCATCTTGCATTACCCTTTGGGTGAGGCCACACAATTATCTGATTAATTCTGGAGAGGCGCTAATGTATCATACTGCACATCAAGTGGAGGAACAAATTCTTTGTTGAATACAAGTGTTGTGAATGCTGCTTCACATGTACTTCAATAATAGCCTTTATAACTACCATTTTCAGGTTAGCGTTTGACTTAGAATTAAAAAGTGATATCCACACATACCAGAACTTGTTTGTATTCTCAAGACTAAGGATGACTTAACTAACCCTTTTTTGAAATTTTACTTATGACAACGGATCCCCTAAAAGTAATTTTCGAAAGTTGGGGTGTCTAATACGCATCCCTTGTGAGTAACATATGAGTTTGGTGGGAATCATCCATATATTCAACGAATATAACCAACATTCACATTTACCTTATGTAACAATACTCATATATTGTTAACCGACAATGGATATATTTAGAATAATTAAAATTATTCAAGAATTAAACATGCAAATATAGGATAACAATTATTATATGAATGAATAACAAATACCAAGTATCTTTATTCATCAGAAAATAAAAATTATCTTAAAATCCCAATTATCCAAATGCTAAAACAGATATGCATGAAACTAATTAGCAAGTTGAAGTCCAATGTTTCTAACATTATCAATTACTTCTTTACAAGATAGCTAAATAGTTATCTGAGTAAACTTTCTGAATACTTGCTTCAAATTCGCAAATTTGTGAAGAATTTAAAACGCGATGATGAGTGTCGTAGTATATTTGAATTACTATTGCTAGAATAATAGTATGAAAATGTGACACAATACCCTTTTATGTGGTATTTGTAGTCAATAACATCATACCTATCTCAGACAAGTGCTATCTTTAAGTTTTTCTTAAAATGTAAAAGTAGTCTCATTCTTTATTGTGTTAATGCAACAATGTTCTTAGCTCTAAAGCATATTAGTTTAGCAGATTTATCATTAATGTTGAAATCCTACTGTCAAATAGAAATTGATTATTCTCTAGCATCAAACTTACCTTTGCCTTTTATTAATTCGTAAAATTTGTATTAACTAGTCATCTAAATCAACTCTCATTTATGGTACCGTTTAATATTAGTCATCTAAACTCTCAATTAGATATTGTTGTTGTTTGCTTATCTTTTTCTTGTGCAAAAGTAACAACCAGTCTCATACACAATTTAAGATATACATGATATATCCATTATATAAAACACAAGGTTTCCATCCATGTATTAAATTATCTCAAGTGAAATATATCATTTAAGACTTGCTTCAATGATGTATTGCATTGTGTTGGACTTAATTTTCGCATATGTTTATTTCATTAAACATTCATTCCAAGGTCGTTTGTTTTATTTCCTAAAATTCCCATGTGAAGTCTCATCCCAATCTTAAGGATTAACATCTAGCTTAGATGGAATGATGCTTTCAATATGTTACACAACATATGAATTTTAAGGAAAAACATAGTGCTCCCACTTGATGTCAGGTGTACTCAGGAGTTATCTTAACTCAATCAGAAATCATATTGTAATTAAACTTAAGATCTCATCTCCTAGATGCATGATCTAATCCATACTTGGATTCTTTTATCTTGTATACTTTATACAGATTATTTGAAAACTCATAGACCTTTGATTAAACACCGCTACTGATTAAAGGTAATCATAAGGAAAAAAGTTATAAAACTTAATTGTCATATAGACTCATAACCCCTTTGATTACACATCGTCCTCGTAAGGTAATCATTAAGAAAGAGTTATGATCCTTTAATTCGCATAATCCAGGATTCAAAGAAAAAACATGTTGGACAATTAGTTATCTTTATTAATTTATGCATGTAATAAAAGAAAGATTTAATCAACAGTAAATTGCTAGAGTAAGATTAAAAACTCTTCCCTTATCGAGTCCAGCATTAATTTGTATACTCATTCTTGTCCTTATGAGCCTTTATTCAAAAGAAACTCATTCTCACCTCACATTTTACTGTTTGGTGAAAGATCAATCAATCTTAAAATATTGATTGTCATTTAAGGACTGCATCTTATCATTCATAGTTCTAAGATATTTATCAGATCCAAGATGCGACAATTCATCTTATTAGTTAGCAGGTTTATTATGACCCTTTAACTTATATTCCTCAGCATTGATATTAAAATATCACTTTATTGATGAGGCATCCTTGCGGATTTAAGAACGAGTGTTACATTATACCTTGGTTCCGACAATTTAATGTTTTATCCTTAGTTGACTTCATACAGTGAATTCAGAAAGGCACTATGTATTTGTTCTTTGAATCGTTTTAAGAAATCTATAGATGCTCCCACTTACTTTTGTAAGAAGAGATAATTCTATAAATACCAAGTATTTAAGCGACAATGAATTGTTCTTAATTGGGACAACAAAATACATTTTACAGTTCTCATCTCTAGCTTGTTAATAATATGCTTCACAAAATATTAACAAATTTCAGAACTTTAATCAAGACATAATGGGATTCATCCCTAATCTTTAAATAGATAATGTCTTCAATACCTTCTTGGTTGGAACTATATTGAGTGTATCCATGACACAAGCAAATTTCTAACCTTGATCTATTTTGGAGGTAGAGCAATTAAAGTTATCAAAAAACAAACAATACGAATATAGTTTGTTTCAACACATTTAGACATACCATGATAGTGTGGTATTCTAGGAGTATTGGAATTGTGAGACTCCATCAGAATTCCTTAGATAACTTAATTCTCTTTGGATCAAATAATCACCATTTGCGGTCAAGCCTAATTGAATACACAGTATTTAACAACCAAGTGCATGCTATAATGTATATTTCTTGAATAAGTACATTAACTCCATGTTCATGTGTTTACAAGAAGACAGAACAGTTCAAGAATTCTTTGATCATGTGTTTACAAGAAAACAAAACATGTCAAATACATTATATGTCATTGAATCATTCAAGGACCTTATGTTTATGTGTTAACAAGAATACATAACAATGTTACTACATACTTTATGTTATAAGTCATTGATTCATTCATGGACTTTATAATTACGTCTTAACAAGTAAACATAATTATACTAACTAAAGAATTTCTTGAACGCAAACCTCTTGTGTTTAATGATTAATTTTAAGGTTAACTTAATACTTCTATCATGATTATATAATTAACCATAATTATTTTGACTAAATCATATAGTCAATAAGTTGAAGTATCTTTATATTATATCTTGACTTTTAAATGTAATAGGCCAACAAATATCTTGTGTGTTTAAGTCCTAGTAGATTTATTAGTTTACTTACCTTGCGATTTAGAGAAACCAGTTAATCATATTGTTATATGTTGTTCCTTGCACACATTTAGGATTTCTCCCACTTGTGTACGGGACAACATTACCTAAAGTATACAAATCTATACGACAAGCATTCGATTGTTTAAACAATATGATAGTGTCATAGATATTACAAGTAGATTTCAAACCATAATGTTGAATAAGGATTTGTGGATTATTATTCTATAGATAACATTTCGGAAAGCAACATCAGAAAGGAAACGTGTTATCTATAAAATAAAATGCAATCTTTCTTTAAACAATGGTTGTTCATATTCAGAAAGTAATATATCATTTCAAAACAAGCTATAAATAATAAGGGTACCTAACAAGGAAATAAATCTTGTAGCTCCCACTGAAATTAACAACCTCACATGAATGTCATTTCAGTTAGTAAAATGAAAACTCCCACTGTATTTGTCAACATTGTAAGTGTTACATCACTGGTAGAAAGCAAATAGCGATTTATTTACTTTTCTACTCTCTTAGAATGCCTACAAGTAGCATGTACTTTAGGTATGACAGAGTTTTTAAGTTCTACTTATGTAGATGAGGGACTAGCCATCATGTATTCATTAACTTAAATATTTAGCATGCAATTCCTCCTTTATCGTCTGCATAGCCACAAGGGTGTTTAGCACTTAAGGAATAATGTGAGTCCAGGAAATATCATCTAGAAGACCTGTTAGCAATTTTCTTTACTCATTGCTGTTTAAACTCATACATCATGACAAGTGCAAGATGTCATTATTTGGTAGCTATAGACATAATGTTCTCTAGTTACACAAAATATTTTATCTTTCCAAGATTACAGAATTAGAAAAGGGTAATGAAAGATTAAAAGTGAGTTTAAATATAATAGAGAAAAATTTAATTATAACCCTATCTAATTCTTGCCAACCAATGAGAAGATATAGGAGTAAGTCTTACTTTTTCTTACCAGGAAAAGAGACTAGGTTTGTCTTTTAAGAAAAGCAAACTCACGTTTACGAATTATGTTGCAATAACACAATTAACCAGAACATAGAAAGTTCTATCAAGTATTTTTGATAATTGAATTCTTAAAAGAATTAACTACCTAATTAATTACTAATAAGACTAAGATCCAACTTGTCCTCCCACTTATTACCAGAGGTCTGACCAGTGCGTAAACAAGTAGGGAAATAGGTAAATGACGAGCGTTAATTGCATTGTTAATGAAACTCTTAGATTTATGAGACTTATGACATTAGTAACTCTTATACTAATGTCAAATGCATATTTCGTCTCATCTTATGCCTCGGGTCCGAGGTCTGACCAGGTAACTCGATTTAAGTCAACCAAAAGAGAAAGGTTACGAAATTCACATGTTCTTGAACATGGAAAAAAATTCGCCCATGGGCTGGAAAGGCCCTGAGGTCTGACCAGAGGAAGCCAAATCCAAATGCACGTGTTCTTCATTTGGCTGGCATAGACTTAAAACTTCACAAAGGGGTATACAAGTAAATGTGAGCCATATTTCCAATTGACTAATGATGCTATTATATGTTAAGAAACCCTTTATTAACATTAGTTTTATTTATTTGCCAATTAAGTGAAAGAATTACAAATTTGATCAATCCCTATATTGTACTCCTACATTGCGTCGAAAAAGACACAATAGTAATTCCAATAATTCCCACAGATACCAGAAGCATTTGTAGTGAGGCGGGAGAACATTTAAGATCAATTTTACCCCTATGGCACATTAAAAAGAAATTATACAAGAATCAAATTTCATAGTTTAATGTCCGTATTAATTTGTCCAAAAACCCCGGTTTCGCAAATAACACATAACAAGTCACAAGGAGCATGCATAATACTAGACATGTTTAATCCAAATTTCTCTTATAAGTATAAGTCCGTTTTCAAGAGTTTCATAAAGTCTTATATGCAAATATTGGTTCATCACATGGCATATCACATATAAGCAATCAAAAGAGACTAAAAAATGGATTAAAATTGACGAACTCATCTTATAATGAAAACAGTAAATCACATAATGCCTTGAGTTCTCAAAAGAGTCTTCCCCAATTGGAGAACCATAAGACTCTCACTAGGTTTTCTGCTAAAGTGCCTAGATCGCCACATCCATCATAGAATATGATTGCGTGAGTCTTATAGCCGAGATTAAACAAGAATAGAATAACATAGCAGCTTAATTAACATTTAATTTTAATCTATTCTTATTTTATATCAATATAACAAATGTGTTGATTCTAGGTTGTTTATTCATTATTTATGGAAAGTATTGCATATAGTTTCCATAATTTTCCTCGTAAAACAATAAATAAAACAATATGTCAAGATTTCATGCAGCCTTAGCGTGTTTAAATCGTATGTAATATATAAATACTAAACGAGTTGACTCGTGATGCCACTGTTGGAATTTAACAATCAAGTTAACCATTAACTCTTACGAGTACGCAGCGGATATAGATCTAGTTTAGCATCAACAATTAACACACATATAAACACAATAAGGAACATGAAAAGTAACTAGAAAACATACCCTTGAAGTCAACAGCAAGTATTATGAAACAAGTGACTAAATTGTCACCTCTACGAGTGCTCACACAAACACGTCTAACAAGCACGCCCGGATGCTAGTCCTACTTCACGTATAAACCAATACAACCTTTGTATCACAAACCCACTGAAAAACGATCACCTAAACCCACTCTTGGAATAGAACCGAAAATCAGAAAGAAACAATTAGGGTTTAACCGAATTCGGTTGTAACCGAATTAGAGCAGAAACAACCGAAAAACCCAAAACCAAAACCCTAGATCGAATCTATCAGTTGTCACTCCTTGACAACTTGTAAACCTAAGCTATGAACCTTCTGGAGAAGCCTTAGATCAAATCACTAATCGAAAACCCTCAAAAGAGTTAACCGAAATAGGCAGAACCGAAAAAACAAGAACCCTAATTAGGGTTTTGATGCAATCGGATTATGTAAGTGAAAAGGAGAAAAGGAAGATCTGATTTGGTTGGTTTTTCTGTATGTCGTGCATAAGGAGTGAGGGGATGAGGATTTATAAAGCCTCTAAACCCTAAATGTGATAAGATTAAAACTTATGAGTTTAATCCTTATCACAAGTCCTTCAAAACTTATCCCATGCAATCCTTCCCTTATCACCTAGGTTCATTGAACCAAGACCTCCTCTAGAACCTTCACTATGGCCGGCCAAACAAGCTTGGACACCATAGGTTCTTGTCTTGATCATTTATTGTCCAAACGGTTTACTTTCGAACCTTTTCGTGAAGTAACAAACGTGCTCTAAATGTTTTTCGTGTGTGCCCCCAATAGGCTCACACACTTCTAGTCGTGTTTGAGCTAGCCTAACTCACATAATCTAACAATTGGATGGTGGGGTGTAATTCCTCATTTGATTGTTGGATTTTCACGCTTATAATTTCTAAGGTCGTT
>BQNB010139219.1:0-17588 GCA_026074375.1 Tanacetum coccineum
TAGCAATTAAATCATACCGACCATTCAACAATGGTCCATGAGCTTATAGTCCTCCGAACCTATCGCCTACCAGCTAGAGCTACACAAGTCGGCTTAGTAGTTGTTTGTCATTTCCCAAATAGCATGCATGAACATATACAACATCATTCACATACGCAATTATAGACACATATCATTGTCCAAAAAAATAGTAATAGTTTAGCACAGAAGTAAAACAGTTTGAAATAGATTTGAATATCATTTTCTCCCAAGGAAAGTAGTTTGAAAGTGGGGCTACGAGAACTCACCTTAAACAAAGATGAATAGTAGCTGAGAATAAGATAGTCAAACAACAACGTGCAACGGCGTCCAATCACAACCTATCAATTTGTGTCCAACTTAGAAATATATTTGTAATGTGTATTTGAAATTGATGCATATGAGTTTTTAAATGTGTTTTGTATCATTGTCTTTAGTATTACTGGCTGTGTGGTGGTTGGCAAATTAGACTCGAAGAAAATACACCGAAGTATATAACTATATATATATATATATTAGATATTATGTACTTATACTATTTTAATAAAATAGGTAAGTAAAGCCAATAAAAAGTAAATAAATAGACGATAAGAAATCAAAATATGTTCCAGCAATTTACTCAGTAAATCTCAAGTTATCTAGGTTATGTGTATAAATTATAAGTATTAACACGTTTTAAATATATGAAATAAATATTAAAAGTTTAATAATTTATAAAATTATAAAACATACTTTTCGTCTTTTAGTCGATTATTAGAATAATAATATTTTATTATTTTGTCTTTTTGTCAGATTTTTAAGAAAGTATGTTGCTGTAAAAATATTTCTAAGTATAATATTTTTATAAAATTTCGGCATGACTCGTTTGTTTATAAATACTTTTCAAGGTCTTAAACCTTATTTTCAAACACTTTTTCTCAAATATTCATTTTCCGACAAAATGCCGAAATCTACGTTTACGCTGTGTTTTACCAAAACACGTTTTCCAAACGATTATGTGTTTAAAGTGTCCATGTATGCATTAGCATGTTGTACATTAATTTTAAATACCCACCCCCTGAATTTAACTACTTCCAACCAACTTTATGTATAACCCTTAATGCACAACTAAACATAAAAAATAACCACGAAATAATAACCAAGTTTGAGAAGTGTTTCGTTCAGGTCACTCTAACATAAAAATTACACAAGAATAGAACAAATTATAAACTTTGATGGTTTTAGTGGTTGATACAAAGTTTAAGGTACCAAATTGCAACAGATCTCAAACTTAGTTACTATTTAATGATTTTACCCTTAGGAATATGTCACACAATAGTAACCAAGTTTCATGAGTGTTCTAATTTGGTACCTCAAACTTTATATTAACCATAAAAACCATCAAACTTTCAAAACTGTTCTATTTTTATGTAATTTTTTAAAATTTGTGTGTTTAAAGTGTCCATGTATGCATTAACATGTTGTACATTAATTTTAAATACCCACCCCCTGAATTTAACTACTTCCAACCAAATTTATGTACAACCCTTAATGCACAACTAAACATAAAAAATAACCACAAAATAATAACCAAGTTTGAGAAATGTTTCGTTCAGGTCACTCTAACATAAAAATTACACAATAATGGAACAAATTATAAACTTTGATGGTTTTAGCGGTTGATACAAAGTTTAAGGTACCAAATTGCAATAGATCTCAAACTTAGTTACTATTTAATGATTTTCACCCTTTTAATTATCCTAAACTTATATAAGTATAAATTGATCTAAATCCACTTTAAACATTTAAGTTTACTAGTTTTCTACTTATTGGGCCCGCCCAATGTTAGTTTCAAAATCCTTAGCTTTAGTTTTTAGTCCATAATAGGCCCAATATCAAATTTACTAGCTAGCCCAATAATGAAAAGTCCAAAAATATCAATAAGCTAAAAATACCAAAGTCAAATAAGCAAAGTAGTAAGTCAACAAAATAAGCCATGTAGCCAAATAAGCCATAAGCCGTAAGTTTAATGGGCTCATTTTGGACTATCCGGCCCAATGACCACAACTAGCTATTCAACCTCTTAAACCGGCATTTTTCGACTAAAAATAAGTGTTGTGAATACGTTGAAAATAAGCCGAACGAAAAGCCCCAAAAATAAGCCGAAGCCTATTGGGCTATGGTATGTATAAGCCCAAACAAACACTTCCAAAAATATATTAAGCCCAAAATAGAATCAACAAGTTATAAGATACACGAATAAGCATTTTTAGTATCAAAATAAACTAGAACTTAAGCCACAAAAATAAGCCGAGACCACAAAAGGTACAAATAAGCTGCGGCTTATTTGGCCTTTTTGGGCCGAACATGATATAAGCCCAAAATAAGCCATATGATCTTAAAAATAAGTCGTTAAGCTATAAAATATTTTTAGTCTAAAAAATAAGCCACGAACTAAGCTATAAACTAGGTCGAAAGTTTAAATGACAAAAACCACTTTCCTTTTGGTTTCCTTTTTATTGCCGAAACCAAATAAGCCATAATAAGCACTTGTGTGCTTATTAGTAAGCCGAATAAGCTATAAGCTTTTATGACCCAAAATAATATTTCACTAACACAACCAAAATCTTAAAATGATACTTTCTTTGTTTTTCTTTTTCCTTTCTTTTGAACCAAACGCCACCCTTTAGATCCTTTTATAAATTTTTAGCTTTTGATTTCTAAAAAAGTGTATAACTAGTGTTTATGCATCATAATATTAACAAAAGTACAAGGATTTTGAAGAAAATATTACTTACAAATTAGGGTTTTAGATGGAGATTAAAGCTTAGCTAAACAACCCAAACGTTGTTTATTTACCCACACGATCAAACCTGGATGTATTTAAGCTTCCATATTCTTGAACAAAATAAAAAAATTGTATGGTTTATGTGTGTGTGTGTGTGTTGTGTCGTTCGAGCAAGAGAGAAAGAGAGAAAGAGAGGGTGAGAGAGTTTTCTTGATGAGTGTTTTGGTGTTGTGTGTGTTTTTGAAAATAAGATGAGGATAAGGAACATACATGTGTGGACAAGGTGCCTAAAATGGTGCCTCTTGTCTCCTTAAGGCCGATCAAACATAGTATCCTAGGAGGGGATCCTAGTTGATTTTTTTTGTTTTTTGTCGAGATATGTAGCGTGTCTAGTTCGTAAATAAACGTGACCCGGAAGTTTGCGTATTTTAGGTAAGTGTAAAAATAAGTTTAGTGGTCTTAAAATATCAAAAGAATTAATTTCATAGTAATAAAGTTTTAATTTAGTAAAGACGGTATTTTTCCATGTCGGGACACGTTGTTTGATATTTTAAGCTGTTTGCGGGATAAATCTCTCGGTAAGTGATCAAATATAGATGTAACCGCTCAAAAAGGAATAATTCAAACAATAAATGAACTATTGACTAAATAAATTATAAATTGACTACCGTTAGCATGGTAACTGTTCTGACAGAAACAACAAAAGTCAATAAAACAGAGAACTAAATAGAACATCCTTAGTCTGGAAAATTGGCAAATGTTACAGTTAGTCTCTCACGCTGCGCGGCGGAGCGCGGGTTACATCCTCGTTTAAGACATATCGTACTTAAATATCATAACCTTTCAAGTAATTCGCATATCCTTTTCATTTTTCACTTTGAAAAAAATACTTCAAAATCAAATCTTAACGGATTCGAGTTTATCAAATGGAAAAAAATAATCAAATTGTGTATTGTTAATGGTGATCGACACTCTAACGTTTTTTTATCTAAAAAGATGAGTTATAGTAATTTTAGGCAATACGTTGTTAATACGTTTACTCTAGATAATAGCGAGGTTATACGTTTATCATACAGTCGACCGTCTGACGAACAAGTTTACGATATCAACGATGACGAAGAATTGAGGTATTTTATAAATTTCATGCTAACTACAAATAAAAAATCAAATGAAATTAAATGTTGATCAGTTTTGTCAAACACCATATGTCAATCCTTATCATTATATTGAATATTGTCAAACTGGTCAACCGTCTAATATCTTTCATTCTCAAAAAGAATATCAACATTTTAATAATTTTTCTTATTCTCTAAACATTCAACTATTTCAAGATTTTTAGTTTTCACAAAACCTGCAACAACATAATTTTCAAAAAAAATCAGATATCCAGTATAGTCAAAATATTCAATATTCTCATAATATTGAATATATTGAAAATTTAAATATTCAATATTCTCATAATATTGAATATATTGAAAATCAGGATCGTGTCACTCAAAAAATTGGTAGTAGCTCACCACAACAGTATGACACCCAATATCAAAATTAATTTGCGAGCGCACGCAGCATCCGAAAAACAAATTGATTTGGCAGCGCATGAAATAGCCAAAAGTCCAAAGCCTACGTGTTTTTTAATGAAATAAAGTTATTGTTTTGTGTGTTTATGAAGGTGTAAAGGGGAATAAATATAGGAGATGAAGGTTTATTGAAGATGAAGTGGTTTGGTGGTTGAGATTATTGAAGGAAGAGGATGAAGTTGTTGTGGGAATATATGTGTATTAAATATGTATTTGATTTGTTTATTTACTGTACACTGACAATCACAAAGGAGCATGAGGGGCGCGAATGAAACTACTACGCGCCATAAGGTCTGAGTGTGTCAGTGTTCATTTTGGTAAATCGAGCAAATATGGTATGGATTGGTAAATGGATTGTAATTTTGATCTTGATAGGTAATTAGTTGAATAAAAAATGTATGAACTTCTTGATGAAAGGATTAGGCTAGTAGCCCTTGATACTAAGTTTGTGATCCCTTCAACAATTTAAGGTGTCATTGAGATAAGAAGCATGTATGGAGCCATGAATAGCAATAGGATTTTGCTGAAAACATTTTCAAAAAATTATATACTAATTTTGTAGTTTGTTAAATTAAACGTGGCGTGTTTATTTTTTCCTCCACCTCTAAGTATAGGTATAAACTTAATGCAAGTGTTGATGAGTTTGTGTTTCGAAGATGAAAAACACAGGATATTAATAAACGTTTAAAATGAATGACAAATGTACATCAAGTATATACATCTAATAATTATCTGATGATTGACGACAGATTTAAGCTTTCTTGGTTGACATGGCTGAGATTAAATAGTGAATTCACTAGTCCCGATTGCATTTAGAATTTCACATCATCTTCTACCTAGTGTTGTTCGTATATATTGAAAGAGGGTAGATTACTAGATTATCTCGTGCATGACAATAATATCTCAAGTATCGACTTAACAAAGGCCCTATCATATGCAAACCAATATATGACTTTTGGCAAAACTTAAATCCATCACATAACCTGATAGTTTTGCCTTTAAATTAATGGAGATTGATAGCTACAAGAACCCGATGATTTGGATCACATGTTACTTAACAAAGGCCCTTTCATATGCAAACCAATCTAATCATCAATTTAACATAAGCCCCCAATTTCTATCATGAACCCATAAATTCAACATAAACATAATTAGGGCATGATTACTACTCACCCTGAGTAGAGAATGCTACTTACACCTTGAGACTTGCAAGTCTACACCAAATCATCTATAGTTCATCTTGAGAATTCTTGAATCACCCTGGAGAGTTTCTTCCCTAGGAATGGATGGTAATGAGATTTCTCCCTCCTAAAAGTTCTATGAAAGACACGTATGGGATAACACTTAAACACGTGTTTTCTTTTGACCAATTTCTGGACTTTTAAGTCCATTAAGCAACAAGGGTATAGTGGTAATTTCTGCCATAAAAGCTAAGCTTTGCACCGTTAGTCTCTGTCGTTAAGTCTTTTGCACCGTTAGTCTTTTTCGTTAACTATTTTCCACAAATAGTCCTTATTTCTAATAAAACTTAACCAAAAGACTTTTCTTATTTTCTAATGGCAATATAAAAGTCTATAATTGATACTTATAAAAATTAAGGTGTTAAAACTCTCCCCCACTTGTTTCGTTCGTGTCCCCACAAACTACCTCGGGGTGATTATCTAGGCATGTATTAAGGCTGGGCACTAAGTCTCCCCCCACTTAGACTGTACTTATTTATCTCATTTATGCTATTTTGATTGTTCTATCTTACCATAAGTCTTGCCTCTCTTCTAAACTTATTTGGTACTGCTTATTCTGAGTCTGAATCTAAAACTTATGAAATTTACTACATATCGAATGCCTAATTCTAAGTAAGGCATTTCTAGACAATTTTCTTTTTCCGTAAGTTCTCGTTATTCTATTCTACTAAATTTCTGATTACTAAATTTTGATTACTGAAACTGGACATTGAGATGATAAAACTTATGGTTATCTTATTTGTGTATATTTAGTTTATTCTATTTCTGACTAAATCATCATTCTATTTTTCTGAATTCAGTCTTATCGGCCCTTATTGTTCTGGAAACTCTTCGAGACATCCTATGATCCCAATAAATCCATGTTATATGATGTAACTATTATTACATTGGCCAGATGTCATAATACTCACGTCACTTAAACATGTCTTTATTGCCATCATATTTTATCTCGACTCATTAATAAAGCTATTAATCTTGAATCATGTTAATATGTTGCTATCTCTGCACTTTTGTTCATGCATTCCGCTATTAATTGCATACTGGTGCGATAAAATGACTGCTAATCATAGCATACTATGCATGCTAAGTCTGATTCTAACATTCTGCACTAATTAACATGATATTCTATATTGGATATTCTGGTTCTAGTCATGATTCATGCTGCTTTATTTATGTCATTTAACTGTCTAACATGTTCTACACATGATTTCTGATTCCTCTCATATATTGGGATACTAAGATTGGTCTAATAATGCACTTAACCTTGTGCATAAAAACTCTATTTCGCTTACTGAGCAACTATTTCGCTACTGGTCATGACATAATAATCATATACTATAACAATGTCTGATTTCTTATCTATACTCGCTATATCTATCATTCAATTCTGTATCTCAAGCATAACTCGAAGGTCAATTTAAAACTCAAATCTAAGCATCCCCTGTATACTGATTAAAATTATCTACATTAACTAAGGGTACATGTACTCGTCCTAAAATCCCTTCTCCTTTTCTCATAGGCTGGTCAACTCTGAGACTTCTGAAGCTTATGATCTATATCTGTTATGTCATATTCTGTCTCGTTTCAACATTATAACCCTTCTGAATATTGATTACATTCTGCACATTCTGAAATACATGGTTACAATGAAACTCATAGTCATTAATTACATAACCGTTCTAATAAGCTTCTCGGGATATCCTATAATTTCAATAACCTCATTCTTATATCATGTGAATATTATTACGTTGATCAGACGTCATAATAATCACATTACATAATCATGAACTCATTGTCATTATAATCTATCTTAAGTTACAAACTAAAACGTATCATAAGCTACACATGGTCTGATTTGAATGCTACTATACTATTAACGCATACTAATTCTATATGCTTACTCTATCATGAATATCTGATTCATAGTCTAATTCCTTATCTGAAGTCAAAAAACATGCTACATCATTCATGTTCATCACATAACTTGCTAATCTACTAAATCTAAACGCTTCTAATTATGGTCTCATAAGGTCATGCTATAACTGATTATGTCATAATATTTATACCTTCTTACGTACGTTCTACTAGCATATGGCATTTGGCACATGATAAACTTAACTAAGCATGGTAAGTCTGGGATACTAATCATGAATAACATGGTTCTTATCAATTCTACTCAATACATGATAAAGTCTACTTGGTGTGTGGTCAATACCGAGCTATGGTTTAAGTCTAAGCATCCTCATACTAACGGCGGATACTCAGATCCCTCAAACTAAACAGTCTGATACCAACTTGAAACGCCCTAACTCGAGTAAAAAAAATTAACGCGGAAAAGTCTCAATATTGACCCTTGACTCTTGCATCATACCATTTTTAAAATTCTATTATGATTTTGATTCTAAAAGTACTTCTATGTTATAGTAGACTCAGGAGTTTTTTTTTTTTTATGTGTTTATTATGATATTAGGTTTTTATAT
This sequence comes from Tanacetum coccineum, assembly GCA_026074375.1. NCBI lineage: Eukaryota > Viridiplantae > Streptophyta > Magnoliopsida > Asterales > Asteraceae > Tanacetum > Tanacetum coccineum. Next base: position 8,084 of record BQNB010139219.1, read on the forward strand.
TTTTATCGTTCTTTGTATGTTGTGTTGCTAAAATAAAATAAATAACACATAAAAACAATTTTTTTTAGTGTTATATATGATCATTGTTTTCTTTATTTTGTCATTGTTGTGTTTTTTGGTTTCTTATTAATTTGGGATGTTTCTTCTTTAAAAAGCTTTTTTTAGGTTTTGGTTTATGTATATCCAAAATCGCTTTGTAAAAGCAGCTCGATAAATCCGTATAGAAACCGAAAAAACCAAACTAAAAATAAACCGACAACACAAAAAAAATCAAACCGACGACCCAAACAAAAACCGAAATGGTTTCTCTTCCTAAAACTCTCAAAAACCAAATTTTTTTGGTTCGTTTTGGTGATTTTTCCAACCAACAAAAAACCAACCAAACCGAGACCATGCTCACACCCTATTCTAAGGTCCATGCATAAAAAACTGATTATGTCATATAAATAATATTTATACCTTCTTACATACATTCTACTACACAACAATGGGCATTTGACACAGATACATGATTAAACTTTACCTAAGCATCGGTAAGTCACGGATACTAAAATGAATAACATAGGTTCTTACCAATTCTACTCATACATGATAAAGTCTACTTGGTTTGTGGTCAATACCAAAAGAGCTAATGGTTTATGTCTAAGCCATATCCTCAATCACCTCTTGCGGCAGATACTCAGATCCCTCAAACCAAACATTTGCATACCAACTTGAAAAACGCCCAACCCTCGAAGTAAAAAAAAATTTAAAAACAGCGGTGTACTACGCAACACACCACTACAAACCCAAGACCATCTTAGCATCATACCCTTTATAAAAATCAATTAAGATTTTTTGATTCTAAAATCTAAAAGTATTTATATGTTATAGTATATCTCAAATACCTTACTGAATATGTAAGGCAAGAACGCCCCCCCAATAAATAGAGTTAACAACACGTTTATTTTCAATGATTTTCAAAACTTGGTATAACAATCTGCACAAACACCCTTAGCTATTTTCTGCCCCAACATTGAACATCACCAAATAACGACAGACCTAAGACTCATGCTAACTATCCAATCTAATACCAAACAAACTCACCAAAACGACCCAAAACTCATGCTAAGCTATCCTAATCTATACCAAACTGATATCTCAGCTTATTTAACATGTCTAAATGATTATTCTTCAGGCCTTAAGCCAAATTTGCTTATTTATGTGCTAAATTAAACACTAGCCAAAACACCCCTTTTATTTAACATAATCATTCATAAATTTCTAACCATTACATGATCCATTGCTAATCTTTTAGCCATGAATTAACCATTTAATTTTAACTTAATTACAACATAACATGATTTTTTAAACCATATATCATCATAATTCAATACTAGGGTTAATCTAATCATCAATTTTTACATAAGCCCCCAATTTTTATCATGAACCCATAAATTCAACATAAACATGATTAAGGCATGATTAATACTAACCTTGAGTGGGGAATGATACTAACACCTTGAGACTTGCAAGTCTACACCAAATTATCTATACTTCATCTTGAGAATTCTTGAATCATCCTGGAGAGTTTCTTCCCTAGGAATGGATGGTAATGAGATTTCTTAATTCTAAAAGTTCTATGAAAGACACGTATGGGATAACACTCATACATGTGTTTTCTTATGACCAGGACTTTTAAGTCCATTAAGCAACAAGGGTATAGTGGTAATTTCTGCCATAAAAGCTAATCTTTGCACCATTAGTCCCTGTCGTTAAGTCCTTTGCACCGTTAGTCTTTTTCGTTAACTATTTTCCACAAATGGTCTTTATTTCTAATAAAACTTACGAAAAGAATTTTCATATTTTCTAATGGCAATATAAAAGTCTATAATTAATACTTATAAAAATTAAGGTGTTACAAATTTGATTCACAAGTCCCTCGCCTGGAGAGCTATGTTTTGTCCCATTGCAACAGGCAATTGGCCTATACTCATATACTTTTGCCGGTGTTTTAATCTTTGGAACAAGGGTAATTATAGTGGCGTTAAGCTCTCCCAACAACTTGCCTTTTTGGAAAAACTCCTTGATTGCCTCACAAACATCATTACCCACTATCTCCCAGGCTGCTTTGAAGAAGTTGGTTGTGTATCCCCATCTGGACCACGAGCCTTATTGGGTCATCAATGCTCTTCAAAGCTTCTTTTATTTCATTATCAGTAACAGCAACACACTTATCAACACCTTCCTATCTTGACACTTTTTTTTAGAACGGCAACTATTATAAAACCTACTAGCAAGAAGCTAGAGAAAGAATTACAAAGATATCAAATAGGGGTGTTGCAACCAACTATCCCAACTAAAAGTACAATTACATCTAGAAAGGCACCAAGTGAAAGAGCGCGAAACAATATCGTCAAAAATAACATCTTTACGAGGGGCTTTCGACGAGAAGAGCAACTGATTACGAAACATCCATACGCTCCACCAAGTTATATAAAGAACTCCTTCCAGCAAATCTTTAACTTTAGAGCTTAATCTGATGGAATTGAACCAATTAAGCCAATCAGCATATGAACCAAGGGGCGTCCATGATAGATTCCACCAGCGGCATACGAGCCTGACGATATCCGTAGCCAATCTGCAACTGAAGAACAAGTGCGAGGAATCTTCCTGAGCAGAGGAGCAAAGCGGACATAAAAGATCAGAAACTAGGACACCACGATGTTGTAAATTGGATCGAGTAGGCAACCGATCCAGGAAAACCTTCCAAGCAAAAACATTTATTTTTATTGGAACATATTTAACCCATCGAGTAGCAGTAGGGGCTTTCGGCAAGAAACATTCATCAAGAAGAATGCGAACATCTTTGACCCGAAAAACACCTTCCCCATTTAAATCCCACACCCATCTATCCTCCATATTAGACAACAATGTCCCTTCAATATACGTTTGAAGAAGAGCTAATTGAGAAGATTCAACCCCTCCTCTAACAGAACGACGAAGAGAAGAGGTAACCGAGAATTGCAGTTTATCAGCCACCGTACAATCTTTATTAATCTCCAAAGCATAAATTCGTGGAAACATAACACGAAGTTGAGTGTCACCAATCCAAACTTCATTCCAAAATTGCGTGCGCAAACCATTACCCACACGAATATGACAGTGAGAAATCAGGTCCACACCACGATCTTTAAGCGTATGCACCTCCCGAATAATGGATTTCCAATTCGAGTAACAAAACGGAGATAATTTATATAATTAGGGGCCATGCATAGACGTGATGAGAAGACACCACAATGAATTATCCCGTGATATGAATCTCCAAACCCATTTGAAAAGGAGCGCCCTATTTAAAGCATAAAAACTTAAGACACCTAAACCTCCATACTTCTTGGACGCAAGAACCTTGGCCCATTTGATCCACACTATTTTCCTCTCGTCACATTGAACACCATTGAAAAAATTTCTACGTATGGACTCCATCGTTTGTAACACCGACTTAGGAACCTTATAGATGGACATATTATAAATAGGTGTCGACCTGTTCAGTGAAAAGCGCATGTTTAACTAATTCTATTTCATAGAAAACCGGTTTAACTCGGTGGTTAAACCATTAACCCGAGACGACTTGACTGGGTTAATTAAAAACCGAGTTTTAAAACACAGGGTACAAGAATATAAAGAAATACTTTTAACTGTCATATGCAAATGAATGATGTATGAACTTCTTGATGAAAAGATTAGGCTAGTAGCTCTTGATTTTAAGTTTGTGATCCCTTCAACTATGCATTACTTGTTTAAGGTGTCATTGAGATAAGAAGCATGTATGGAGCCATGAATAGTAATAACAAGCATAGTTGCCCGCGCGTTGCTGCGGGGCGGTGTTTCTTTTATTATAAATGTGGGTGTTTTTTTTTTAAAATTTGTATGGTATGCTAATTTTTTAAAGGTTTTTAAAGGTTGTTTTTTTTGCTATCTGGATTTTTTTTTCAATATAATTTTATGAGATTTGGGTAAATATATGTTAAGCATGATTGCCCGTGCGTTGATGCGGGGTGTTAAATTTTTTTTTTGTTTTGTTTTTTTTGGTATTTTGTGCGGCTTTATTTTTCCGGTGTCATGTTTAATAGTTTTTTTATATGGGCTTATGTGTTGGGCGTCATGTCGTGGGTATTTTTTGATCTGAATAAATCAATACTTTTGTAATTTTTTTCTTATTTTGTGCCGAGCAAAAAAAAAAATTTTAATTATTTTGTGCAATAGTTTATTTATTTTTATATGGGCTTATGTGTTTGGTCTTGTGTCGCGGATATTTTTTTGATCTGAATAAATAAGTACTTTTGTAATTTTGTTTCTTATTTTGTGCAGAGCAAAAAAAAATTTATAGTTGCCTAGTTAAAGAAAAAGAAAAACCAACAAAAAAAAAATTGCAAATGGGCCGGTTACTGTAGCACTGTAGCACGTCTGCCAAAATGGCAGCGTTTTATTCCAAATATAGTATATTTATGTGTTGGCCGTCATGTCGTTGGTATTTTTTGATCTGAATAAATCAATAATTTTGTAATTTTTTTTCTTATTGTGCCTTTTTTTATATGGGCTTATGTGTTTGGTCTCGTTTCGCGGATATTTTTTTGATCTGAATAAATAAGTACTTTTGTAATTTTGTTTCTTATTTTGTGCCGAGCAAAAAAAAATTTTTTAAGTTGCCTAGTAAAAAAAAAATTGCAAATGGGTCGGCCCAAAGTGGGAGCCCAATGGGCCGGTACTGTAGCAATGTAGCATGACTGCCAAAATGGCAGCGTTTTATTCCGAATATAGTATATATATATATATATAATATTTGAGATTTGTTTTATATGAACCCTTTATTATGCTAGAATATCAAAATGGATAGCATTTTCTTAACAAGCATCTCTATAATGTAGAGAAATATGAAAAATAAAGTTACGAGATTAATAGGAGGGTCTTCAACTTAATTATTGATACAAGAAGATATGTGTGTGAACCAAACCCACAAACTTAACTACGTCATACATTTTCTGGAAAGACAAGATGCATGCATTGAATCAGAAAATCACCCAACACAATTTTATATCATGGCACCCCACTTAGAGTCTCAGGTGTCGTAACACGGTAACACCATTTTTTGGGTGTCACATCAGCATAACACCAACACCAACACCACTTCTCTAATCATAACACCAAATAACACCACTCACCTCTTTATTTTCATAAAAGAAACGCGATAAAACCAACTGAAAAACCGGAACAAAAACCGAAAGAACCTAACCTAAAAAGAGCCGAAACTGATGTTGCAAAACCAATGGTTCGGTTTTTAGATTTTGGAAAAACCGAACTTTTTAGTTCGGTTCGGTTTTAGCATTAATAAAAACCAATATAAACCGAACCGATTTTTATAAACATGGAAGCAAAAATAAGTTTTGATCGAAGCTAATGAACGATGAATATGTTCTGCTAGATTAACTATATCATGTTGAGTAACTACTATTTGTTTTATATGCTTCTTGAATATGCCATTAAGGAAACATAAAACGTTCTCTTTTTTAAGGGAGTATGATTGTGATTATTAAGGGTTTTTATCGTTCTATTGTGTTGCTTTATAATCACATAAACAATATTTTAAGATTATATATGGTCATAATGTTGTCTATTGTTCATTGTTGTGTTTTTTGGTTTCTCATTATTTGAGATTGTTTCTTTACCAGCTTTTTAGTGTGTTGTTGGTGTTGGTTTATGGTATATTCCAAATCGACTTTGTAAAAGCAAGCTCGATAAATCGTATAGAAACCGAAAAAACCAAACTAAAAATAAACCGACAACCAAAAAATCAAACCGACACCAAACCAAAACCGAATGGTTTCTAAAACTCAAAAACCAAATTTTTTTGGTTCGGTTTCGATTTTACACAAAAACCGAACCAAACCGAACCATGCTCACCCCTATCTCATAAGGTCATGCTATAACTGATTATGTCATAATATTTATACCTTCTTACATACGTTCTACTAGCACATGGCATTTGACACATGATAAACTTTACTAAGCATGGTAAGTCCGGGATACTAATCATGAATAACATGGTTCTTATCAATTCTACTCAATACATGATAAAGTCTACTTGGTTTGTGGTCAATACCGAGCTATGGTTTATGTCTAAGCATCCTCCCACTGACGGCAGATACTCAGATCCCTCAAACCAAAGAGTTTGATACCAACTTGAAACGCCCTAACTCGAGTAAATAAAATTTAAAGCGGAAAAGTCTCAATATTGACCCTTGACTCTTGCATCATACCATTTTTAAAATTCTATTATGATTTTGATTCTAAAAGTATTTATATGTTATAGTATACTCAAATACCTTTCTGAATATGTAAGGCACGCCCCCAATAGAGCTACGGTTATTTTTCTATGATTTTTCAAACTTGGTATAAAATTCTGCACACCTTGCTGCCCAAATTGAACATCACCAAAACGACCTAAAACTCATGCTAAGCTATCCCAATCTATACCAAACTAACATCTCAGCTTATTTAACATGTCTAAATGATTATTCTTCAGGCCTTAAGCCAAATTTGCTTATTTAGGTGCTAAATTAAACTCTAGCCAAAACACCCCTTTTATTTAACATAATCATTCATAAATTTCTAACCATTACATGATCCATTGATAATCTTTTAGCCATGAATTAACCACTTAATTTTAACTTAATTACAACATAACATGATTATTTAAACCATATTTCATCATAATTCAATACTAGGGTTAATCTAATCATCAATTTTACACAAGCCTCTAATTTTTATCATGAACCCATAAATTCAACATAAACATGATTAGGGCATGATTACTACTCACCTTGAGTGGGGAATGCTACTAACACCTTGAGACTTTCAAGTCTACACCAAATTATCTATACTTCATCTTGAGAATTCTTGAATCATCCTGGAGAGTTTCTTCCCTAGGAATGGATGGTAATGAGATTTCTCAATTCTAAAAGTTCTATGAAAGACACGTATGGGATAACACTCATACACGTGTTTTCTTATGACCTGGACTTTTAAGTCTATTAAGAAACAAGGGTATAGTGGTAATTTCTGCCATAAAAGCTAATCTTTGCACCATTAGTCCCTGCCGTTAAGTTCTTTGCACCGTTAATCCTTTTCGTTAACTATTTTCCACAAATGGTCTTTATTTCTAATAAAACTTAACAAAAAGAATTTTCATATTTTCTAATGGCAATATAAAAGTCTATAATTGATACTTATAAAAATTAAGGTGTTACAGACAAGTCCCTCGCCTGGAGAGCTATGTTTTGTCCCATTGCAACAGGCAATTGGCCTATACTCAGATACTTTTGTCGGTGTTTTGATCTTTGGAACAAGGGAAATTATAGTGGCGTTAAGCTCTCCTAACAACTTACCTTTTTGGAAAAACTCCTTGATTGCCTCACAAACATCATTACCTACTATCTCCTAGGGTGCTTTGAAGAAGTTGGTTATGTATCCATCTAGACCACCAGCCTTATTGGGTTATCAATGCTCTTTAAAGCTTCTTTTATTTCATTATCAGTAACATCAACACACATATCAACACCTTCATATCTTGACACTTGTTCAGTGAAAAGCGCATGTTTAACTAATTCTATTTCATAGAAAACCGATTTAAATAGGTGGTTGAACCATTAACCCGAGACGACTTGACTGAGTCAATTAAAAACCGAGTTTTAAAACACCGGGTACGAGAAAATAAAGAAATACTTTTAACTGTCATATGCAAATGAATGATGTATGAACTTCTTGATGAAAAGATTAGGTTAGTAGTTCTTGATTTTAAGTTTGTGATCCCTTCAACTATGCATTACTTATTTAAGGTGTCATTGAGATAAGAAGCATGTATGGAGCCATGAATAGTAATAATATTTGAGATTTGTTCTATATGAACCCTTTATTATGCTAGAATATCAAAATGAATAGCAATAAAATTTGAGAAATTTTCTTAACAAGCATCTCTATAATGTAGAGAAATATGAAAAATAAAGTTACGAGATTAATAGGAGGGTCTTCAACTTAATTATTGATACAAGATATGTGTGTGAACCAAACCCACAAACTTAACTACGTCATACATTTTCTGGAAAGACAAGATGCATGCATTGAATTAGAAAATCACCCAACATAATTCTATATCATGGCACCCCACTTAGATGATCCGTAATGGATGATATGAAGACACGTTCGTTCCAAGGTGGCACCTAAAAATGTGTCGTGCCCTAAATAAACTCACCCATGGACGATCAAGTCTTCGATTAAAAAGGGATAACTCGGTTGTATGGACGACCAAGTTTTAGAAGTTTGTTGTGTGTGAGTGTGTGTTTACTAAATGGTTCTCGTGGGATATATATATATATATATATATATATATATGTTTTGGTGATGAACTTGGTTGTCTTGTTACACTAAGTTGGCTGTAGCGAGAGAAAGTTTAGTTTGCGCTGACGTGACAATAATGATCGCGGTCATGGGCTTCCTTGTTACACTTAGTCCACACTTATTACACTTAGTCCACACTGACTAATCTACGGGCCCCAAAAACGAAAACACTGAGGTCTATAAAACCAATTGGATACGACATTATTTGCACTGGCCGATAATGACAAACTTAGCTACCATGCATGAACCTAAAGGCTACGTACTACGAAAACCCTACAAACATGACATACATGGAATTAACCGAACCAGTCACAAACTACTTCACATCACTTAAACCAACCATAAACAATCTCCAGCTTCAAGGTTTAATCTTTTCGAAAACAAATGATAGATCTTCAACACTAGGCAGGTTGTAGTGATCTCCCATTTCTCGATGGCTAAAACCACCCAATTGTCGATCACTATTCTCTGTTTTGATATAATTGCAGCTTCCCTCGGAATTATATTCTGCATGAACAACAACGTAATTTACTCCAATAAAAAACTCCAACAACGTAAAAAGAAAAAATGTATAACTATTAGTGTATCACATAATTTGCCTTCCACGTGATGTAATCACAACTAATTGTCTCAACATAATCATGATTGGTTAAAACATATATATTTATTCTATTTGGATATATATGCTCCGGATAGAATGAATATATATGCTTCAACCAGTCATGAGTATGTTGAGACAGTTAGTTGTGATCACATCATGTGGAAGGCAAATTATGTGGTACACAAATAGTTTTACATTTTTTCTTTTTACGTTGTTGGAGTTTTTTATTAGAGTAAATTACATTGTTGTTCATGCAGAATATAATTATGAGGGAAGCTGCAATTATATAAAAACGGATAATAGTGACGGACAATTGGGTGGTTTTAGCCATCGAGAAATAGGAGATCACTACTACCAGCCTAGTGTTGAAGGTCTCTTATTTGCTTTCGAAAAGATTGAACCTTGAAGCTGGAGATTGTTTATGGCTGGTTTAAGTGATGTAAAGTAGTTTGTTGTTGGTTAGGTTAATTT
>BQNB010139220.1:0-17588 GCA_026074375.1 Tanacetum coccineum
TAGTTTCTTTGGATTTATTCAGAGAACTATAAGTCGTTTAAGGCTCATTTAGATCCTGTTAATAAGGACCTACAATTTCCTTAAGGCATCACCATTTGGTCTTGTATCAATGTATCGTAAGAACCGTGATCGCCATTGTGCATATCGTCCCATTGCAAGCATTGGTGGACGATCCCTTGAACCAGCTGCCATGATGTTATTATGCATTTGACTGTCGGTTGTGGAAGTTACAATTGGAGTTGTCATGATGAATGATTGTTGAATTATGAAGTGAAAATGATTTGTAGGATCTTAAGTAGGTAAAGTGATTGTTGTTGTGGATTGGAATCAATTGATTTAAACCGAGAAAAGAAATGGAATCGTTTTTGGGATTTTACAAAATCAAGAAGAAACAGTGAAACAATGATTAATTGTTGTTGAAATTGTTGTTGTAGTTGAAGAACTTGAGCTTTTTTTGGCGAAAAATGAGCGAAAACGACGAACGATGCACAAACTTTCAACTTTAATTGATTAACGGTTGATCAAAACTTAAATAAGGACTAACGGTGCACAAACGATTCACTTTTGAGGAGTAACGGTTGAATTATAACAATTAAGGACGAACGATGTAACGTTATTTCAACAAGGAGGATTAATAAACAACTTAAGGACTAACTTTGAAATTATCTTGGAAACCAGGGACTGCATGTGTAACATTTGAATTTTAGTTAATAAATGCAAAAATTCCCTCCATATTTATCATCTTCTACGTTTCAAAATTATGAATTAGGATACGAATGAAGTTTTGATCTTGTTAACTCGTACGATTATCGTCGGTAGATAATAAATATACCACGTTGATCAAAAAAGGATCACGATCACGATGGTATAAGTTTGAAGTCCCGTAGTTTACCGACAAACGAACCCGAAAAACCCGAAATTACACAGAAGTGGCATGTTTCACCATTTTTTCTTATGTATAATTCGCTTGGTTGTTTTGATGTTGTATAAATCACCTTTGTTTCAACTTGTATAACTCGTCTTACAAAGAAACCGTATTACTCGCCTTAAGAAACCGTATTGTTCTCCTTCAAAGAAGAGTATAACTCGCCTAAAAGAAACGTATAGTTCGCCTTTATAAAAACGTATACTTCGCCTGGGAATGAAGGTATAACTCGCCTGAATAAAAGGAACGTATAGTTTGCCTGTTTCAAACGTATACTTCGCCCGAAACAGAAATGTATACTTCGCCTTTGCTTTTATGTATAACTCGCCCAATAGAAACAAAAAAACCGTACTACTTGTCTTTTTGCCAAACAACACAAATTGTCCTTGTTCTTATCTCTTTATGCGTCAAAAATAAGCCACCCAAGAAAAACTTTAAAAAAGCTTGAAAAATAAGCACTTTTTAGAACAAAGATAAACCACGAAATAGAACACAAATAAGCTTTGAAAAGCTGATGAGACCACAAATAGGCTACGAAAAAGACATGTTTTAAAAAAAAAACGAATAAGCAAAAAACTCAAACAAAATCGAAATAAGCTACGAACCAAAATATAGTCTTAAAATACGTACACTTTTTTTTTCTCAAACAAAAACAAATGTTTTGTATTCAACTTTGACGCACCCTTAATAATAAATATAAGACACAGTTGACATTTGACTTTGTATTCGTAATCTCAAAAACAAAAGAACAGGAAACTTGATTTGAAGCCCAATTTAACCCCATAAAAAAATGTGATACGAAACAAAGATTTTATAAGAGAAAAGAAACAAAAGAAGAAAAACAAGCCGAGAGTGAATAAGCTCTAAAAAGTTGTTGAATATGTTTGTAACAAACCACAAATGAACACTAAACCCACCCGAGGCTCTTGATACCAAATGTCGAAACCCGGAATCACCTTCACTTCACCATGGTAACCAAGAAAATAAGATAGGAAGAATGATAAGAAAAGTAGAGAGAGGTAGGAGAGAAGTTTAGAGAGAGAAAGAAAGAAAGGAAAAGAGAATGGTTGATTACAATGTATGAGAAAATACAAATGAGACCAACACCCTCTCCATCCTTGGAGAAGGGTATTTATACTTAAACCAAGAGGCTTACTTGCTTTTGGTATTTCTACGGGCCGGGCTCGGAATTACTTGGGCTTACGCCCGATACACGTGACTGATTAGTATACATAAACAAGCCCGTTTACCCGTTCTAGCCTATTTCAACGTTACATAATTAAATGACTGAGACATAATATTCTTAATGAACGAACTTCCTTGTTTGACTCAATATTTGAGGCTAACACACATAAATTACGAGCATAGTAATTAAATAAGACACATCATGCTTTCCACCCCAAAATCGTAAAAACGGTAAAAGAGGGGTTGTGAGAAACTCACGTTAAAAGTTAGAACGATAATAGGACTTCTCGGTAAACCTCACTAAGTAGGCAACCCAAACGAATACGCAACCTTCTACTCGCAACCTAAGGCAAGTAAATATACCTAATTAGATCCTATATGATACGCTCGGATAATATTAAGGTTCATTTGTTAAGTCTTGTTTTCACATTTGCTTCCAAGGTAACTTTTAACCAAAGCATAATTTCTACTAATTTGCCCAGAATTTTCCATCACTTTAAGTATTTATTTGACCAAGTTAACCAAAAATTCTGTTCAAGCTACTATTCCAGGTCAAAATATCATGTTTTAGGTGTGTCCATGAATTTTCCCAAAATTTATTAAGGTCTTATACCTGACCATTTATACACGACTCAAAAAAATGGCAAAATCTGGACATATAAAAGTATTTTAATGATCAGAAGGTCTAAATTAAGGTTATATGAGTTAGGCCAATGGGAGACTCTAAATAACCCTTACAAGTGTATCCCATATCAATTTTAATGATAGATTCATTGTGGTTTATGATTTATGGTCATTTTTGTACAAGGGTTGAAAAGAGATTTTCAGGCATATTTGACATCTTTCACCATTTTGCAACTTTCACTAACCAAAAGACCTCATATTTTTACGAAGCTTATATTTATGGAAAATAGACTCAAATTACTTGATTTTAGGCTCTGGAATCATGTCAAAACATTTATTTATCATCAACTTATACTCCATTTAATATGACCAAAAGATGAAATAGGGGCTGATTGAAAAATAACTGTGACTAAAACAAGTCAAACCACTAACCCAAAATGCAAAAACGACACAATCAACTCTTGAACTCGTTTTATAAATATTTAAACATCCTTTTTATAAAGAAAAATCAGTAAGTACCTTAAAATATTTTTAAACCATTGCATGTACAAGTTTACACCCGATCTAGCTCTAAATCATGGTTTTATGAACATTTTTGTGACTCGTTTTATCATTCGAATACCCAAACTACCCAAACAATTACTATAACTATTGTATCATCATTTTAAGAGTCTCATAATACTACTTCCAGTAGCTAATTTATTTTATAGATTAGATCCAAAGAAAATGGACGAAGATGTGTTTTGAGCCAAAATAGGCACTTTTCAGGTATAAGATAGGCACAAGCCGTCTTATCTTGTACCCTTGTCTTACCTATGAGAGCACCAATAAAATGATAAGAAGGAGATGAGGCTGAGATGATTCACCACACCAAGATGAAGCCTTGAATAAAAAATGAATCAAGAGGCTTGTTAAAGATGATGAAATAAGCCTTTTTGAGTATTGTTCTTGTGTTTAATCAAGATTTTGAGTGATGGATTGTGGTGGTCATAAGGTGGCTAGATTTTTAAGCAAGAGAGGAAGAGAGATCTGATATTTTTGAGAGAAATAATGGTATGTGTGTGTGATAAATGAAAATAATAATAATGAGGAGTGATAAGGCGGTTGAGTGTTTTGGGCGTTGAGTGTGTAAGAGTGTGTAAGTAAAGAAAAATTGTAATTGGAGGAGGGGGTGGCATAAAGCACGGTTTTGGGGTCTCAAGGAGGACCAAAATCTGATTTTTAGGTGTTTAATATTATCATGTATGAATTTAATAGTGTAGGCAATATTTTGTATGTTAAATGTATAAGTTTTTATATAAAAAGGCATATGTATGAGTATAATTTGTAGCATATTGTAGGTTAAATGTAAAACGTGTTAAGTAATGTTGGTTAAGAGTTAATTTATACACTTAGGTCATATTGAAGTATTTTAAGTCCATTATAAGAAGCATAAGTGCAAAAACGTAAGAATTTACGCAATATCGAGTTTACAGGGAAACTTGCAAGTTATAATGAACGAAGTGACCTAAGTTTATAAAAGTGAATTAATTATGTTTATTAATGGTTATTGACATTGTCCTAATGACCTTTGAGCATATCGTTGATAGTTAAGACCGTTAACTAGGATCATAGATCGAATGTGCGTTCGTATAACTAGGGTTCCTAGGAATTGAATGTTTAGTTCATAAAATGACACGTCCATTTAGAAAGTAACTCAACAAAAATTTAATGGAGTCAAAAATGTCATTTGTTTGCTATCGATTACTGACCTCAAAATAGATAGTTGTCACAATGACGACTGTCTTCAATACCAGATAACAGCTTAGCGTTTCTGACAGTTTATGTATTGACCCGGTTTCTGCCTAAGTGTATGGAGGGCTTATTTCTATTCACCCTTTATCCTTACTATTCTTTTTCATTTTTCAACCCCTTTAGTGCTTACCAAGACTTCATGACTAGTACCTTGTTGGGTTTATTCTAGTTCTAGCTCCATCTTAGTCTACACTATTCCCTTATTCTCACTTTTACTCCTTTTATATATCATACCTAAGGACTTATACACTAACTAGTGGAATATCCATGGGTAGATCCCTCCGGTTCTGGCTGGATCATCGGAACGAGTACCTAATCCTAACCACCTTATAGCTCCAAGTAATTACATACATGGTCGGTCTTTTGGTACTATTCTCAGCCTTTAAACCTTTTGAAAACATCGATCAAGGTACTTTGTGATATAAATCAAAACATTTAGTACCTCGATAGTTTTACTTTTTAGAAATTGCTCCCCCTTAACATGTGTATCGATATTCAAAAATGTTTAGCACATGAAGGTTGAAGCTTGCACTTGGGTCCTTAAGATCTTATCTTTTAGCCATATATTTTAATCAAATTTTCTCTCCTTATCAAAAATGTTAAATCTTTTAATATTTTGGATATTAATTGATTTAAATATATATGCTTTTGGGGAGAAAAATGTTTTAATTATAAACAAGCCGAATTAGGAACATTTTTCATGCTCCCCCTCAATTTGTAAGGGTATAATATAGATAGTGTTGGGTACGTTAATTTATAAAAAATTTAATTTAATGAAAAATACTTGAAAATTTATACTCAAACACTATTTATACTTGCCTACTTATTATAAGTCTAATGCTACATATTCATAATATTCACAAGATAAGATTTTGAGATTGGACCTGACGATCATATGGTGCACGTCATCAGTTTGTAGTCCATCTCGAGTTCCCTTGCACCAACTAATCGCTCCAGATTTCTGATGATTTCCCTTTCTCGCAACTGCTTATCAATCAACCCAATCATTAGACCCGACCTCCTTCGGTCAACCACTGTCCACTTTTTTGTTGGCATCTCCATGTTGTAATCCAGATGAAAGTTGAGTACTCTATGATGAATCTCATCGCAAACAGAGTTGAGTGTACCATCCGAGAACTTGTACAACTCATCAGCTCACAAAACTATTTTCTGCTTATTTTGGTCTTCATAGACAATTCCTAGTGGATCGTATGATGAAGTGTAAGGTTCTTTGAATTCAATTCCTTTAAAGGTCTTTTAAGGTTTGGTGATGTTAAGTTTCTTCTAGTAACTCTCTACACCAAGCTATAGATCTTCGACTTGTTTCTTGAGGATTAGGCTTCTTGTGAACATCCGAAGGGCCACAACAAAGTCAACAATATCACTCCTGTCGAGGTGGAATAGCTTGTGATGAACAGCCAGAAGAAGCATATCTTCAATGTCGTTCAGGTGTAGATCAACGAAGTCCCCTTCTTTAAACGTATAAAGCCGTTGATCAGATCTTTTCACCACAATCCCTTCCAAGTGACCATATCCATGAAGCTTCACAACTTTAACACTCTTCACACCAAGAATAGCCTTAGTAGAATACACATTATGCTTAGAAAATTTATTTACATGAGATCGATACCATAGCTTACGCCTTTCACCCCAGTGCTTGATCCCTTTCAAAGCATCTTTGTCATACCCATGTTTGATAGTACTCCAAATAGTAGGAACCATGTCTTCAATTCCCTTGATATCATACCGAGCTGCCTTTGTCTTCGTAATAGATTTAGTGTATGTGACCGCTGGATCAGAAGTCATCAGATACGCCAGATCACTGTTGAAGAAATAATTAGCAGGAACGGTTTGATGACCTGGGGGACCTTGTAAAGGAAGAGGCTTGGACATATTAAACGGGTAATGATCTCCTTTAGGATTATTCCAATCGAGCTTGTCTGTTAATGCATTGAAATACTCTTGGAAGTTTTCTTCACACAACTACTTCACCAAGCTACTACTATAATCACACCTAACTAACACTACTAGGAAAGATCACCAAGATCCAACTATTACTTAAAACAAACAACCCTAGATCTAGCAACTACACAACTTTACAAGATTTACAAATGATTTACAAGTTATGATATAGATGCAATGAGATTGCAACAACACACAAAGATTGTAATACTTCTTCACTTGATGATAGAAGTATTCTTCTTTTGCACTTGAGGAATTGAGCTTGGATCACTTGGAAACAAAGCTTTATAATTAAATGATCAAAGGATTTTAATAAGATGTGTGGGTTGTTTTTGATCAGAATGAGTGCAAAAGGTAAGAAAATAGTGGGGAAAAGTCCAGTATTTATAGGACATTCTGGAGGAGCGTCTAACTATGGGCGGTCCCCTTAAATAGGTGGGCGGTCCCCTTAAGAAAAGGAGGCGCCCGTGAAATTAAAGGGGGTCGCCCAAGACTACCCCCCCCTTTAGGGGAGGCTCCCCTGTTTTGTCCCCGTTTTATTAGGGGGAATTTTTTTGGAACTTTCTAGCCGTTTTAGGTCCGAAAATTTGAATTTCAAAATGTTTTATCTTTGAATAAAAATATTTCTTTAGTTTGTAGAAAATGTTTTGTAGAAAATATTTCTTTATTCATTTTAGGACCATATAGTGGTGTGAACTACACACAAGCATACATAAAACAAAAAAACAAATATGCTTTAGAAACATATTAATACATAAAAAAAATCCTAAATAGACATAGACGGATTTTTGACTTGCTTGTGACACAAAATGGGTTTGACGATTATGTGTAGGCATATTACTAGATTAGTTTGGTTGTTGATGAGAGTCCTGGTGCGGAGGCGGTTGTAGAAGGGTAATCATCTTTGAACTCTAGTGGTGGGATGTGGTCGAGTGAGAGGATTCATCCAATTGATATTCTCACTTAAGCAAGGATTGGTTTTGGGTAAGATGCACAAGGGCAATACCCAACATGGGTTCAACTTGGTTAATGTATAAGGGAGTGTGGTAGTGTTTTGAAAGTAAGGAGATAAGGGAATGTTTGTTTTGTTGTTTAGGAGAGATTGCATGGCTAAGAAGTTTGATAGGCCCTTTTAGTTTGATTAATTGATTCATAAACTAGGCTTCTCTACTTGGTAGATAGAGTGTGGTGTGTGTTGATTTTTGGTTGCACTTTGAGGGGAGCTTAAGCATGAGTACTTATGTGAATTGATGGGTAGATGGAGATGGAGGATGTAGACAACTTAAGGTGAGTGTGGGTGTGTCCTTAATAGTAAGGATTTGGGTAATCGCTTGATTGGGGGATTGTTTTCCTTTCTTGAGATGGTTTCAATTAGGAAGTAGAGTGTTTGGCATAGTGTAGGTGAATTTACATTGAGCTCATTTGAAGAGTTAAAAGTTTAAGATTTCATCCTCCAAATGGGATTCAACACTCATTTTGGCTACCCTTGATGGATTTGGATGTTGGTTATTGTTAGGAGATTCATTGGTGAGGATGATTGTGATGATGATGGTTGAGAATTCATTTATAGTGTAAGGAAATGTTTAATATTAGGAGAATTAACATTAAAGACAAATCCAAGAAATGTAGAGTGAATTTAGGGAAACAGAACTAAGTCTAGAGGGTATTTGGTCAAAAAGGGATGAAAATACTGTTTTACCCGTGACTGTCTAGGCCGGTCCCCTTAATTAGAGGTCGGTCCTATTAAAGATAAGGGACCGCCCTTTATGAATTAAGGGGGCCGCCTGCAGCTATTTCCCAGATTTCCCAAAAATCAATTTTTCTCAAAAATTTTGTGTGAGTTTCTGGTTATGGTGGTTAATTTTTGCAGCAAGTCCACCTTTTATGGCAATTAATTTTTTAGGCACATACAATTAAGTATTAAACATTCAACCATATAAATGATAATTTGTGGAAAAAAAACTATTTCACAGTAATTTTGGCATAAAATAACATATATGAATTGAAGACCAAAAGAGTGAAGAGCAATAAAATAGTAACTAGATTAAGGATGCATAAAGAATTTTTCTAACAAAGGTTAATTTAAAACGAACCAAACTATTTGTGCAAATACTATTGTGTGTCTACGTCACAAATTTGGAGTAGCGATTATAGTTAACACTAAGACATTGTAAAACCATAAGAAATAATCCAAATGCTCCTTGATTTAATTTTGATCAACCAAGATAGTTTGAAAATAAAATATTAGATTATATACTTTTGACAACACGTAAGAGAACATTTATGCATAAGGTGAAAAATGTTTTTAGCAAATCTCAACAATAAAATGAAAATTGATTTTATGTGCTCCTATTGTCGAGCAAGACTTTTAGAAAATAATAGATAGGGACTATTGTATAATTTATAATGAAGATATGCATTTAGATAGAAACTTTGTAAAAGAGTTTAGCTTATAGACTTTTCTTAATCTTGTGTTTTATTTGTGTAAAAATATGAAACTAGAACACAGAAAAGAAAAAAAAAGTCAGCAGTGGGTGGTACCCCCTAAAGTCTGGCCGAACCCCTTAAAATTAAGGGTGGCTGCCTTTATGAATTAAGGAGGGCGCTGCACCTTTGAGAAAAAATTTATACTCAGATATTTAGACTAAACAGTATTCTTTGAAGATAATCATTTCTTTAATATGCGAAAACTAAATCAATTTGTTCCATCATCCTAGACCAAAGACGTAAGTAGTTAAAATAGCTCACGTTAAAGTGGTTTAGTTAGAAAATCGCTATGTTGTCTTCCGATGAACCTTTCTATAGAGATAATCCCCTTTTTGAATATTATCACGAAGAAAGTGATGGCGAATCTCAATGTGTTTTGTTTGTGAGTGTTGAACGAGATTCTTACTTAAGTCTATAGCCCCTTTGTTATCACACATTATTGGAATGTCGTCTAACCTAACGCCATAGTCTACGAGAGCTTGTTTCATCCATAGGGCTTGTTGACATGCCTTTCTGACGCTTACATATTCCGCTTCGGTTGTAGAGATGGCAAGAGCGATTTGCTTCTTCAAAAACCAAGATGTTAGGCAACATCCCATAAACGTGCAAACACCACTAGTGCTCTTGTGATCTACGTAATCTCCCGCATGATCCGAATCAGCATACACTATTGTTTCTATGCCGGATCTCTTAGGATACTATAATCCTAAATGCATAGTGCCTTTAATGTATTGGAAGATACGTTTAACCACTTCTAGTGAGAGTTTTGATCCTCTGAAAGCGTTGCACTAAAGGCAAACACCAACTGAATATTGGGACTACTTACCGTTAAGTATAAATAGAACAACTATCATGCCTTTATATTTTGTATTATCTATGGACTCACCTTCTTCGTCTCTCGTGAGTTTGGTTTTCGTAGTCATAGGGGTTTTCATTGGCTTAGAGTCTTCTAGTCCAAATTTCTTAAGCATTTCCTTAATCTATTTTGATTGATTAAAAAGTATTCCATCATCTAATTGTTTTATTTGTAATCCTAAGAAAAAATTTAGTTCCCCTATCATACTAATTTCAAACTCATCATGCATGATCTTGGCAAAGTCATCACACATTTCTTGACAAGTTGATCTGAATATAATGTCATCAACATATATTTGGACAATAATGAGGTTGAAGTCTTTCTTTTTAGTAAAGATTGTGTTATCTACCATTCTCATGGAGTAATCATGTTTAATAAAAAAAGGCTTTTAATCGATCGTACCAAGCTTTTGGGGCTTATTTTAGACCATAAAGAGCAGTCAATGAATCTCGGAGGTTGTGCCACGTAAACCTCCTCATTGATAAAACCGTTAAGGAATGCACTCTTCACATCTATTTGGTATAACTTAAATTCTAGTGCGCAAGCATAAGCTAAAAGTATTCTAGTCTAGCTACAGGTGCATATGTTTTGTCATAATCAATATCTTCTTGTTGATTATAACCTTGGGCGACTAACCTAGCTTTGTTTCTAGTTATGATGCCATTTTTATCGAGTTTATTTCTATATACCCATTTTGTTCCTATAATGGTCATATCCATGGGATTTGGGACTAGTTTCCAAACATCATTTGTTTTAAATTGGTTTAGTTCCTCTTGCATGACCATTACCTAATTTTTATCTTTTAATGCCTTATTTATATATTTTAGGTTCTATTGTTGAAATAAAGCAAAAGAATTGCTTTTGTCTTGAGCTTGCGACCTAAGAGTTCTTTGATTTAGATTACCAATAATGTTTTCTAGGGTGATGGAGTTTTTAATATTCTTTAATATTTACAATTTGATTATTTTCTAATGAAATGTCTTCAAGATCATTGCCTATGGGTTTTGTTTTACTAACCTCAATAGCTTCTTCTTCGACTAACTCATCATCTTCCAATGGTGATGTTTTAGGCGGGGGAGGAGTTTCATCGAAAGTTACATTCAATGACTCTTCAACTTTCATTGTTTGTTTGTTAAGTATTATGTAAGCTTTACTATTTTGCGAATATCCTAGGAAAACACCTTCGTACGACTTTGGGTCGAACTTGGTGAGGTAATCTTTTGTATTAAGAATAAAGCATTTACTTCTGAATACTCTAAAATAGTTAAGGTTTGGTTTCCTACCTCTTAACAACTCGTATGGAGTTTTTCCTAAAATACGTCTAATGGAAACTCTATTAATTATATAGGTTGACGTATCGACCGCATTACACCAAAATTTTTGAGGAATGGATTGTTTCCTTAACATGGTCTACTCATTCTTGTATATTGCTATTTTCTTTCTATACCACCTTAAGATTGTGGAGTAAATAACGAGGAGCGGAAAAATTGTGAGATATCCCATTTAAATCACAATAGTTTCCGAATTGTACTTCATTATCAAATTCCCGACCATGATCCGTTCTAATTGATACAATGGAACATCCTAATTTGTTTTGGATCATTTTGCTAAATATTTCGAATTTTTCGAAGGCTTCGGTTTTATTTGCTAAAAATCTAGTCCCATGTAAATCGAGAATAGTCACTACGCTATACTAGGTATAATGATTCCCTTCCTAGCTTGTATGGCGTGAGAAGGGCCCAAAACAAATCCATGCGAAAGCTTTACAAATTTTGCAAAGCATCACAAAAAAGTCGATCGAATATTTAAGTTTTGGGTAATTTCAACTAATTCTTCTTTAAGATTCTAATTGATTGAAATAGTGCATATTAGCGTGACCTAAACTCCTAAGCCATAGTGTGAAGTTATCGTCTAATGTGCAAGGCATATTTTGTCTCCAGTTTATTTCCTAGTTTCATTACATATTATCCTCCTTTTCTAATTCCTTTACCTATAACCTTTTCGTCTTTGATTATTTTGCTATCGTGTTCGGTAAATATTACTTTGCATTTATTATCACATATTTGACCTACACTAAGCAAGTTATATGTTAAGTTATCTACGTGCTCAACATTTTCAATTATTAAGGAGTCTTGAGAAATCAAACATTGCTATTAAATTTTACCGCGCAAGTTGCTCCTAAAAATCACGTTTCCTCCGTTGTACGCTTTGTATGAAGAAAACAACTTTCGATTACCGGTCATGTGTTTTTAGCATCCACTATCTTTTATTCACTCATCGGGTTTCAAGTTTATTCCTAAGCATATTTCAATTCAACAACAGGCCTGATTTTTAGCTCCAAGACAGTTTCATCTTAGGTCTTTTCCACTTTAATCTTTCTCCATTGTCGCTCGATCTCCTCCAATAAATGCCTCTTTGATCGTTTGTTCTATTGCGGCTTTTGAACATTTTCCAATGAGGTGATTTGGATCACCACATCTAAAACATTTTCTTTCACTTTTACCATAACCATCATTTCTACTTCTTTGGAATGTTTTTCTATCGCCTCGTGGTTGTCTTACAAATCTTTCTCGTCTCTTGAAGAATTTCTTGAATTCCTTTACGGCCATAGCATACTCTTCGTCTTCACTATCGGAGCTTGAGCTATCTTCATCACTTACTTCCTTTTTCACCTTTAATGCAAGAGATCTACTTTTTTCTTTCTTGCCTTTGAACCGGTTATTAATAATCTTTCTTTATTACTTCTTCATAAACTTTCAAGTTTCCAATTAGTTCGTCAAGAGGTAAGGTTGTTAGATTCTTTGATTCTTCAATTGCCGTGACTTTCGCGCGCCATTTTGGATGTAATGCCCTAAGAAATTTCCTAACACAATTCTTGCTAGAAAAACCTTCATCAAGTGCTTTTAGACTAGTAATAATAGTGTTAAATTTAGCAAATGCATTATCTATTGACTCCTCTTCCGGAATCATAAATTGTTCATATTATTGAACAAGAAGATCTATTTTGTTAGCTTTGACTTGATTATTACCTTGATGAGTGATTAATAAAGTATCCTAAATTTCTTTTGCGGTTTGACACATAAAAATTCTTTCGTATTCTTTACGTGGCAAAGCATTATAAATTACCATTTTAGCTTCATTATTTTTTGCAAGTTTCTTTTTAAGATCATCGTTTTGTTTATGAAAAGGTACAACTTCATCCTTTTTAGTTTCAGGATTATTTTAAATAGGAGGAAAATCACCATCGGTAATAACATGCCTAAGATCTAGATCTTTTGACTTCACATAAGTTTTAAATCTATTTTTCCAATAAATAAATCCATCACTTTCAAATAGTGATGGTCTTTGCATATATTGCCCTTCTAAATATTTTTCTGATTCCATAGATCGATTCAAGTTTTAAAATACAACTTATTTTAAAAATCTTGTTTGACGTGGCTCTGATACCAATTGTGGAAAACTAAAAAGATGGTTGAATAGTTTACCGCTTTTTAATTTAAGGTTTTAAAGTGTTTGTATAAATTCTAGATTCGAATTTATGTGAATTCAACACTTGCACAATATGAACAATATACTTATCTAAAGAATTAATAGGATAGTATGAGAAAATAATATAAGACAAGAGATAAGAGTAAGAACAATCAAATCACAACGCAAGGATTTATAGTGGTTCGTCAACGAAGAACCTCTTCGCCCTACTCTACTCCTCGAGCACCTAACTCGAGAGTTTTCTTCACTATGTCAACAAGCTCCCTTATGGCGGAGAAAACCTTACACAACTTTCGCTTATCTTGATTTCTGACACTAAGCAGATTTCGAGTGTACTCTTAGCTAGAAACCAATCAATACCATAAACTTCACAACTATTCACTACACAACTTTCTTCCACGACTTGATCAACAACTACACAACATAATCTTCACGACTTTAGTTTTCTTTCACACCATACTTCACCAAACCACTACTATAATTCACACCTAGCAACACTAATAGAAAGATCACCAAAATCCAACATACGTACAACAATCCCCTAGATCTAGCAAATACATAGCTTTAACAAGAATTACAAATGATTTACAAGTTATGATCTGGAAGCAATGAATTGCACCAAACACACAAAGGTTTGAATACTTCTTCCCTTGATGATGGAACGTATTCTTCTCATTATCACTTGAGGAATTGAGCTTTGATCACTTGGAAACAAAGCTTTATGATTAAATGATCAAAGGATTTTAATGAGATGTGTGGGCTGTTTTTGATAAGAAAGAATGAGTGCAAAAGGTGAGAAAATAGTGGGGAATAGTCCAATATTTATAGGACATTCTAGAGGAGCGTCTACCTATGGGTGGTCCCTTTAAATAGGTGGGCGGTCCCCTTAAAGATAAGGGGGCCGCCCGTGTATATAAGGGGGCCGCCCTAGACTAGGCACTCCCCAGTTTGTCCTTTTGTATAGGGGGAATTTTTTGGAACTTTCTAGCCGTTTTAGGTCTGAAAATTTGAATTTCAAAATGTTTATTTTGAATAAAACATTTCTTTTAATTGTAGAAAATATTTTTTAATGTTTATAAAAATGTTTACAACATTTTATAAAAGTGAGAGGTTGAATAAAAATTTCCTTTGATTATAAAATACATTAAGCATATATTTATTCATACCTTTAAGTGATATAATTTTTGAAATAAAAATTTACTACTAATTACTTGTTTACGTTTAATTTTACATTAAATGTTTTTATAATTTGTGATTATCAAAACGTAAAGATGTAAAAAATATTAATAATGTTTTTAGGCATTATTTCTATCAATAATTTTCACCACAATCTCTTCTAAGTGACCATATCCTGAATGTCTTCCACACTAACACCTTCACCCCAAAATTCACCCTTAGTATTGTAAACGTTTTTTTTGGAAAATTTGCTTACCTGAGATCGGTACCACAGTTTGCGTCTTTCACCCTTGTGCTTGATTCCCATTGACGCATCTTTGTCATACGCATTCTTGATGGTACTCCAAAGTGTAGGAACCATGTCTTCTATTCCTTTGATCTCATACCGAGCAGCCTTTGTCTTCGTAATGGATGTGGTGTATGTAACCTTCAGCTTCAGAAAAGTCTTCAAATATTCCAGATCATTGTTGAAGAAGTAATCGGCAACAAACGGTCGATGACCTGGGGGTCCTGGAAAGGAAAGAGCTTTGAAGATCAAACGGGTAACGATCTCCTTCTGGATTGTTCCAATCAAGCTTGTCTGTTAAAGCATCGAAGCACTCTTGGATATTGTACTCAAGCTCGATACTGCTAGAGCACGTGCCTTTTAACAAATTGAATGCAGGTCCTAACAAGATATATTGAGTGAGATTTTCTATCTTGAGTCCATTCAACACATACTTGGAGAAGTCAATAGTAGTGGCCATGAGGTCGTTGAATGTGGGAGGGTCTTTTGAAGCAGTGACCATTTGATTGAACCAATGCTGTTCAGGTTGATCAAGTACAACCTGACGCTTGTTCCATTCTAGATCTGGAGTAGGCGGCCTTGGAGGTTGCTTGATCCTTTCTAGAGTCTTGTCTTTTCTGGGTTGAGAAACAACTTTTGGTTGATCTTCATCATCACCTGCATCATCCATAACCACCTCAGCAATAGGTTCTTCAACCGGTTCCTTTGTAGAAGCAGACTTACCGGTTTTGGAGCCTTTAGTTAGAGTTTTACCTTTTGGTGTTTCTTTGGTGGAGGATGGCTTCTTGGAAGACTTAGATTCTTTAGTTCTTCTCCTCTTGGTCTGCTTACCCTAGTTTGGTCTAGCTGAAGGGACTTCATCATCATCATCGTCGTCACCATCATGCTTTCTCTTGTGGTCTTTGACAGTATCGGCGACTTCCTTATCCATTGCATTTTTGTCTTTGATCAATGCTTCCATGAGAGCATGGTACAATCGATGATTGGCAGGATTTTTGTTAAAAGATTTATTAGCATGCATATGTTGATAGAAAGATATATTCAGATCAAACTTTTTGAGATCTTCCTTATCAGTAGACTTGATGGTAAACCGAGGCTTTTGTTACTTTTCAGCTTGTTCTTTTTTTATATTGAAAATATCATAAGGACTCTTCTCAGATTCTTGTTCAAGGTTGATTGTTAGAGTCTTGATCGTGCTTGACTCTGGAGCTTGCATTAGAGAGTATTTCTGAATAAGATCTGTCGTGTGTTTCTGCAGCTCCTTCTAAAAAAATCTCCAACTTTGGTTACAAGATAATTGTCTACAACCGTTGGAACATGTGTCTTAAGAGCAACAAAGGCTTCAGCAGAGATATCAAATTTCTTGATCCCAGACACATCCTTTTCTAGATTTTCAACTCTTAGCTAAACAGCATTGAGTGCATCTGATTCAGGAACAATAGTGGTGACAATTGGAGCATCATTTATGACTGGTGGTGTTAGAATTGGTGTTTTTGTTTTTGTTGTTGAGGAAATGGTGTAGTGGTGGAGACAGATAGAGAAGGTGCAGTAGTAACAGTTGTAGCCGAAGGAGTTTCAAGAATTGGTGTGAGAACTGATGGCTCAGCAATCACAGACATTGACACTTTAAGTACAGTTAAAGACTATATTTGTGAACTTCAGATTAGATGTTGACATCTATTAGTGAGTTGACCTCTGCATCTATAGAATCCTTAACAGTACCAATAAGATAAGTATGAGAAGAAGTTTTAAGGAATTAATCACCAAAACCTGAAGATACAGATAAGCTTGAGCTTGAAGGAGGAAGTTCAGTATTCTTGGTGTCATCTTTTACTTCTGAAGTCTTTTAAGCATCTGCTTTGGCTGCATCAGAAACTTCTTCATCACCTTTATCAGAACCTGTAACTTCTGCATCTGACATTCTTTCATCCTCATCTATTAACACATGAATCTTATACTTTTATATATCATCTTCATCAGATTCAGTTTCATCATGTTTATCATCTGCATCTTGAGTATGAGCATCACCTTTATCATCTGCATCATCATCTTTGTCTTGATCATCATTCTCAACATCAATATCATCATCATCATCATGTTCACTATCTTGATCATCTCCCTAATCAAGAATGACCTTTTCTTCAGTAATGTCCTTATCCTTATCAGGAACCCCTGGTTTAACACCAGTTCCTTCACTTGAGGTGGCAGAGGTGACTATGGACTCATCGATAACCCCTGGTGTTAGGAATTATACTTTGAGTTGATTATGACAAAACATATTAAAGATGGAGGATCTACAAGACAAAGCTGGGATAACATTAATGCTGATTGAAGATTAGTCAAATAGTATTTAATGCTCAGCTAAAAGATAAAGATCAACATTAATGCTAATTGAAGATTAGTCAAATAGTATTTAATACTAATTTATAGTTTCCTAATTTTATTTGATCTTATCTTGTCTTGTAAACCCTAACCCCTCTAGTATATAAAGAGTGGTAGGCGTCTAGGTTTATGATTCATTCAATTCACAATGTAAACCTAAAGGTGTGTGTGTGTACTCTAGGCGTCAAGTCTTTGTAAGACGCCTAGGATTATAGTTAGCTTATTAGTTAGTAAGCCTTTGTATCCTGATCAAATACAATGAAAGGCTTAACGTTTAGTAGTAACACCTTGTTCTTAATTATGATTGTATTATCTGTTATTCCGCTGAATCATGATTATGATATCCTAGATGAGCTAGATCGTGGATCACATGTGGTATCAGAGCCTCGTGGCTCTCGATCTAGGATCTACAAGGTGTCGTG
>BQNB010139221.1:0-17588 GCA_026074375.1 Tanacetum coccineum
ATGTGTATAATACCATGCGAAACCACCAAGGTCAAAACAATGATCTCCCTAAGTATTCACACGCAATACGTTCTTAGCAAACAATGTGTATGCTAGTACTAATAGTGTTTAACCAAACGATCTCTTTGTCTTTGAATCAATCAACACACGAAGCACCTTCTTGATTGTAAAACCTCAACAAGAAAAACCCTAAGGGTTTGTTTGTTGGTTCGTTCGACAAGAGGAATGAGAAAACCGAATCCCTCAAGGGTTTTGAGGTTCGGTCGACCAAGGGAAAAGCAAAGAGAGATTTAGGGTTTTTAGGTTTCAAGTTATGATTTACAAAACACCCTAAGACCTCCTTTTATAGCATTTACAATCTTGGTGAGAAAGCGAGCAATCTCCTTCCATATGGAAGGAGATATTCGGCCAACTAAAGGAGAGGGGACAAACCAAATCTTTTCCTTTTCCCGATTTTGCATATTAGTCCTTTAACTATTAACGACTAATATTTATTCTTGTTAAACTTTTAACGATCGTTTGTTTAAACATTAATTAATATATTACATTAATATATTAAATACATTGTTCTACATATTAACGTGTACGTCCCCTTAGGCTCGAATAATTCTCAGACATATATAATTTATATTTGTTCATATTCCAACAACACGAATACCTCATTGGGATAAAACCAAGTGTATGTTCTTGTTTTAGGCACAAATCAGGAACCCTTCACTTCTAGGTGTTTATGTTTTATGTGTGTTTTTCCATACAATTGTGATCCCTATTTATCAGGGATTTACTCAAACCCTAGTCAATGGTAATTATAAGAGATTAATGGGCACATTAATCTCTTCCATAATTTATATGACCAAATTAAATATGGTCATTTAATACAGTCAAACCTGCCATTTGAATAGGTTAAAATTGTTACAAACATTTAATGTTCAAACCTGCCATTTAATGTAGTCAAACCAGCCACTTAAATGTTTATGACCACCCATTTAATCCAACCACTAAAAGAGTCAGGGAAAATCAGTGACTTGATGGGTGTACACTCTGTACCTCTAAACTTATTTCCAAGTATGACCTGATTCCCACAATTGCACTAAATTTCCAACAATCCTCCTAAATTTAGTACAATTCCTTTGCATGAAAATTAAACATTAAACAAAACATGTGCATAAATAAAAATGTCTTGAGGATTGAATTTCCATCTTATTAAATTACACGTTCAAATATTCGTGAATCAGGGTGTTCTAAGAATTGAACCCTTCAACCCATTTGAATACATGAAGATAAAATACACACAAGTTTTTAAACACTTAAACGCTCCTGACACTATACAAGCCATGTGTCCATATCCAAATCATAAATGTTGCAAGAGCCAAAGTCCATGCTACCTGAAGCGGAAAAACCTCAACATTTACATAGGTGGTTACTCTTTATTCATGCTCCTGCTAAGCACTTTTTCAAAGAAATTAACCATTAAGAAGTATAGACTTCATCCTCCTTTTCAGCAGGTTCCAAGCACATCCTTGGGATAATATGTAAATACATGTGCCTTAGTCTACTGAATGTTTAGCTTTTCACATTGAAATTAGCTACCAAGTTTTCACATTGGGTGTCCTAGCATTCAGCGACTTGGTTAGACTTTAAACCCATCCCTTTAGCAGACTTTAAAACCAAGTCTCTAGCTAGTCCCTTCGTCAAGTGACCAGCTAAGTTTTATTGAGATCTCACAAACTCTATAGATACCACCCCATTCGTAATAAGTTCAGGAATCATGTTATGCCTGACACCTAAGTGTCTAGACTTCCCATTATACATTTGGCTATAAGCCTTTGCCAATGTAGCAGCACTATCACAGTGGATAGATATAGGTGTTATAGGTTTGGACCATAATAGAATCTCAAGAATCAGGTTTCTCAACAATTCAGCCTCTTTACCAGCAGCTTCTAAAGCCATAAATTCATATTTCATTGTTGAACCGATGATGCAAGTTTGTTTCTTGGAAGCCTAAGAAATTACACCTCCACCAAGCAGGAATCCCCAACCATTGGTAGACAAATTATCTTCAATATTGCTGATCCAACTTGCATAAGTATATCCTTCTAAGACCAAAGGATAACTAGTATATGTCAAACGATAGTCCATGGTTTTCTTCAAGTACTTCTGTACCCGCTAAATTGCTTGCCAATGCTAAGTACCAGGATTACTAGTATACCTGCTCAGATTACCCACTATAAAGGCAATATTAGGTCTTGTACAAGTCATGGCATACATCAGGCAGCTAATCACACTAGAATACTCAAGTTGAGATACGGCCTGACCATTATTGAGCATCATCTTCTCACTTGTATCCATAAGAGTACTCACTGGAGTGCAATCAAAGTAATTGAATTTCTTCAGTACCTTTTCAATATAATGAGACTGAGAAATTGCTATTCCATTACTTTCATGTTTAATCCTTATACCAAAGATAACATCAGCTTCCCTCGTGTCCTTCATAGAGAACCTTGATGACAATAATTCCTTTGTCTACAACCTAAATTTGGTCAGTGCCAAAGATCAGCATGTCATCAACATATAGACAAATGATGACTCCTTTACTCGTTTCATCAAATTTGCTACATACACATTTGTCAGCCTGGTTAAGTAAATAACCATTAGACAAAACAATTTCATCAAACTTTTGATGCCATTGCTTAAGTGCCTGCTTCAGTCCATATAGAGACTTAATAAGTTTACACACCTTATTTTCATTGCCAGACATGATGAAGCCCTAAGGCTGGTTCATATAGACCTTCTCATCCAATTCACCATTCGAGAATGTTGTCTTCACATCCATCTGATGAATAATCAGATTGTGAATTGATGTCATAGCAATCAATAGTCTTATGGTACCGATACGTGCCACTAGAGCATAAGTATCAAAGTAGTCTATCCTTGACTTTTGTCTAAAAACCTGAATAACTAGTCTAGCCTTGAACTTTTCAATAGTTCCATCTACCTTTAGTTTTCTTTTGAAGATCTATTTGCAACCAAGAGGTTTGCAACATATAGGTAGATCAGCCAACACCCAAGTGTTGTTGCCCAAGATGGAATACATCTCATCATTAATTGCTTCTTTCCAAACATCCTGAGACTTCATTGCTTCATCAAATGTTTTGAGGTCATCCTCAATATTAAAGCAATAGGAGTGTTAGTCAGAGACCTCATCCCTTGTTCCTTCAATTAAATATAATTGAAATTCAGGTCCAAAGTTCTTTGAAGTCCTATTCCTTTTGCCTTTTCTAAGATCAGGTTTAGGTTGTTGAGTCACAACCTCTTTAGGGACTACTAAACCACCAATATCTTCAGTTCCATTTATTAGGGACCTCTGACTTGCTCTAAGGACTGATGAGAATCTATTCTCATCAAATATAGCATCCCTTGATCGAATTATAGAGTTAATTAAAACTGATTCATTAGGTTTAATAACATAGAACCTAAAAGCCTTGGAATACTCAACATATCCAAAAAGACGCATCCAATGCCTCTTTTACCAAAAGTTTTTAGCTTTAGATCAGGGAGTCTTACAACTACCCTAAAACCTTAAACCCTAAGGTAGTTTAGGTTTGGTTTCCTTTTAGTCTAGATTTTATAAGTGGTTATTATGTTCCTTTTGTTAAGAACCCTATTTAATAAATAGCAAGCTATTAACATAGCTTCACCCCAGAACCCTTGACTCAATCCAGAGTAGGACAACATGTAATTAACTATTTCTTTCAACACTCTATTTTTCTTTTTAGATATATCATTTTGTTGTTGAGTATAGGAAGCAGTCGTTTCATGGATAATACCAATAGACTAAAAATACAGAGTATCTATGTACTCACCTCCCCTATCAGTCTTGAAGCTTTTGATCAGGGACCCTTGTTGTAATTCAACTTCAGTTTTGAATACTTTGAATTTATCTAATGCTTCATCCTTTGAATGTAATAAATAAACATAACAAAACCTTGAAGCATCATTAATAAATGTCACACAATTTTTTATTCCCTAATGAGGGAGTAGCATGCAGATCACATAAATTACTGTAGATCAGCTCTGAAACTTCAGTTTCACGTTTTACATTTTGAAATGGTTTTTTAGTAATTTTGGTCAGCATGCAAGTCTTACACTTTTCAGTTTCCATGTCAAAAGCAGGGATTAACCCATCCTTAGACATATCTTGCATTCTTTTAAAGTGGACATGGCCCAGTCTAGCATGCCATATAATTGAATCATTCAATTTAAAGGTTGACATAAAGGTTGATTTACCAATATCATTAACAATATTAAGCATGAACATTTGATTACACAAATAGCCAAAACCAATAAACACACCATGTTTAGACAAAACAAATTTATCAGATTCAGTTACTTGTTTATAACCACAATTATTCAAAATACCACTTGAAACCAAAATTTCTTAATATTAGGAACATGCAAAACATTAAACAAGAAAACAATCTTTCCAGAACTAAATCTAAGATCTACACAACCACGTCCAATCACAGTGGACCAACAACATTATTGTCCTTTGGCTTGTCGCTATCCTACGCCCTGAGGGACTCCTCAATGCGTAGATGACTGCCTATCTCAACAAGAGTTAACTCCTCCTTATTAGGTTTCAAGCTATGCTTGAAATCTTTCCAAGAAAGAGGAAGTTTGTCAATGATAAAAGATACCTGAATGGCATTATCCATGTTTATTTTGTGTTGTGTAAACCTTCTAAGTATACCAAGAAGTTCATTGTATTGTTCCATAACTGGTCTAGAATTAGTCATTTTGTAATTTGTGAAATTACTTACAAGGAACTTCTTACTTGATACATCATCGGCCTTATATTTGGCCTCCAAGGAATCCTATAGTTCTTTTCCAGTGTCAATATTTTGGTAAATATCAAATAAAGGATCAGACATACCATTGAGGATTAAACCTCTACATACATAGTCATCATTATGCCACTTGTTCCTCCTCCTGATTTGATCCATGTTAGCATTCTTATCATCTTCAAGAACAGGAGTAGTGAGCACATATACCACATTCATGCTGGAAAGCAAGAAGTGCATCATCTTCTGCCATCTCCTAAAGTCCACCCCTTCAAACTTGCCAAGCTTAGAAAAGTTTGAAGCCATGTGTTTCATAGAAGCAGCAGCCATTGATTATCACAAAATAATCTTCTTTGATTATTGGTTGTATGGTTCCTAGAACAGGATGAAGATAATCAATAACCTAGCTAATTACCAAAGATGGTTATCGGATATCACTTGAAGTCGTATGATCACTTTCCAAATAAGATTATTCGACCCTATGACTGGGTCACACGAATACCTCCTTGGGATAAAACCAAGTGTATGTTCTTGTTTCAGGCACAAATCAAGAACCCTTCGCTTCTAAGTGTTAATATTTTCTGTGTGTTTTCCTTGTAATTATGCTCTCTATTTATAGAGGATTTACTCAAACCCTAGTCAATGGTAATTATGAGAGATTAATAGGCATATTAATCTCTTCCATAATTAGCCTCCATAATTATAAGAATAAGTGGTTATATGACCAAATTAAATGTGGTCATTTAATGCAGTCAAACCTGTCATTTGAATCGGTCAAAATTATTACAAACATTTAATGTTCAAACCTGTCATTTAATGTAGTCAAACCTGCCACTTAAATATTTGTAACCACCCATTTAATCTAACCACTAAAAGAGTCAAGGAAAATCAGTGACTTGATAGGTGTACACTCCGTACCTCCAAACCCATTTCCATGTATGACCTGATTCCCACAATTGCACTAAATTTCCAACACTTATATGAGTAAATAAGTGTGGAATATGTTGAGATTTGATGAAAATTGATATAGCATAATGTTACTATGGGTCGATGTGGTTGATACTTGTGGAATCTCTATAAGTTGAGATTTCATGAATCGTGCAGGAAAATGTTCGTTTACATGCGTTTATTTATTAAATGAACGAATATGAACACGTTTTTATGTCCGTTTAGTTAAGTGAACAAATATGAACAAAAGTTTTGTTCGTTCATTTATGTTCGTGAATGTTCGATTATACGTTCTATAATTTTTGTTTATATTTGTTTATATGTTTATGGTCCTATAACATATATTTTTATTACATAATTGAAAATCGGTATACTTAAACAAATGTATACACATAAAACACAATTTTGTGTATATATATATATATATGTTTGTCTTTATATGTTCATTTATGTTCGTTCATTTACCATTTATATAATGTTTTAGTGAACGAACATGAATAATCTCATCTTTTAATGTACAAACATGAACAAGAAAATTCGCTCATTTAAACGTTCGTGTCCATTTATTTATCCTTCTAAAATTAACTAAACGAACATGAACAACGTTGTGTTATTGTTCGTCTGATTCGTTTACAGCCCTACATACGGATGTACTATATGAAATAAGCTAGTATCAATCACAAAGCTTCGTTTTGACTGAAAGCTTATTAGAACTTATTTTATAAGTTGGACTTTTATACTAGAATAAAAGCTTAACGAAAACAACTTATCAAAAGAGCTTGACGTTCTCATAGAACTAACGTTGTTATTAGGTAACTCTTAGAAAATTTATGAGAGATTAAATTTTATTGAATAAGTAGGCTTTTAACAGCCCTAAAAAATTTATAAACGTCCTGAGAACATATAACGGTCCTCTGATTTATGGGACGATCCCAATATATATTTCGAATCGTCGGGATCGTCCAGCTATCAGACACTTCCCTCTTTTCCTATAAATAGTGGCTCATTTCCAACTATTTTTCTCACCTATTTGCACATAGTTTTCTCTGTTGTAAATCAGTTTACATATCTTCCTTTCTTTGATCATTTAGCTTGTTTAATCTTGTTTACATGTGATCCAATCTTTCTTTCCAAAGTGCAAGAGAAGAATACTCGTAATCGCCAAGATACAAGTGTTATAGATTAGTTTGTGCATTCGTGACATTGTAACATTCTTGTTGTAATTTGTACATCATCCACATAACCTTCAATATTGTTTAGTTGTTAGATCGGGTTAGTATTTAGGTCTTGAAAATACGTGTGTGATCGGGTTAGTATTAATAGTTGTTTAATTATTTATCTACATGTATGCTTATATAAGTAGGTTTATTATACTTATTTCTTATGATTGCTTGTATGAAACATTCCTCCTACAATTATCCATATTTAGAAATTTTAGGAATAAGATTCTTTAGTGGTTTAAGGACATAGGTCCAGCAGCAAACAGCTCCCTAAACACAACCTATTCACCTTATGGACCACTTGATAAAAACTAGAAAAGCAAATTTTGTCAGTGGCAGGGGACGGTCCCATAATTATATGGACGATTTCAATATATATCTAAAACCGCCCATAATTATTGGGACCGTCCACTCAACAGACGAAATTTATTGTTTCCTTTTTTCTTTTTGACTACTTCTCTCATAATTTCAGCTAATCCTCACCACTTTCATAACCATTCTTATAAACCATAGGATAAACACTCACCCATACTCAACCTCATTCACTATATTTCCCTATAAGAAGACTTCATCTTCTTCATTTTACTTGCACCATTTCATCTTCTTCAACCTTAATTCCTCAATGACATCCTCTCAAACTTTCTCCACAAACACTTACAAGAAACCTAGAATAACCGTAAAACCCATTTGGGAGAAACCATTTATCATTGACTTAACTAAGGATAATGATATCATAACTCCACCACCTTTAAGTAAGCCTAACTCTTGAACTTCAAGAAATGCTCCCATTAAGACACCCTCTACAAGAGGTACCTCACCATCATCGTCATCATCATCCATCCCCTCAAGGCCTAACTCATCACCTTTTCACTCTTATAAATCCATTAACCCTTATCTTAAAGACCTAATGGAGACTCCTCCTAGAGTTGCTCATTCACCACCTTTATAAAACTAAGATCACAAACCCATGTATGTCACCATCTCACTTTTACCAATTAGTCTTTTGGACTATGCTTTTGCTACTCCATCACCATCATCATCACACACTCCTATCATGGGTTATCCCATTTAACATAACCTACTTGATCTTCTTAGAGCCAATTGCTTGTGTTGTGTACACAACCGCAACCTCATCTTTGCTTTAAGAGATTAACTCCATTTTAGACTATCCTACATTGAACATCTTCTCACCCTACCTTCCGCACTAAACTCTCCACCAACAAACACACCACCACCAAACTAAACATCTTGTATGTTTAGTTCATCCTCTTGAATAAATCCAAAACCAACCCTTTTGTGCTAGCAAATCCTATGGCTTTAGACCACTTAGGATTGTAGTATGTTTGTTTCTAGTCATGTATTATCATACTTTCATGTATGTTTTTAAATTTTAATGAATGCATTTCCTTTTTATATCTTGGTTGTGATGATTAGATTATTTTGTGGTTGATTTACTTATTAGTTAGTTTATTTTTTCCTTTTGGCTTATATTAGCCACTTTGATATATTTTGGTTGTGACCTTACTAGTATTTGATATATTGCACTTGTATTCTAACTCATTTTTGTAGCACGTCACTATAGCTCGATAACAAGGAGTTTATATTTTATAATCATCAAAAAGGGGAAGATTCTTAATACAAATAATGTCTAAAAAAGTTATTTATATTTTTTCAACTTCTCTAGGTTTTGATAATTACAAAATGTAAAAACATTCGTAAAAATAAATGTAAACAAGTTATTAGTAGTAAAATTCTATTTCGATGTAAATCACTTAATTTTTTTCTTGATAGATGATCAAAGAAATAATTTTTGTCTTAAAACTTCACATTTTTACAAATGTGACAAAACATTTTTTTATAAAAATAAATAAGACAAAGTATTTGTGTAATATTAAGAAATATTTTATTTAGATAAATATTCAATATCTGGTTTTCCCCCTAAATTAGATAACACCTAAACCAGAAAAACATTTCTCCACAAAAGACAAAAATAGAGCATCCTAGAACAGAGGACGGTCCCCTGATTTATGGAACAGTCCCCATATATATTTGGGACCGTCCAGTTTTAGACGCTCCCCTCTTTACCGACAAATAGTGGCTTATTTCTAACTATTTTTTTCACCTCTTTGCACACAGTTTTCTCTGTTTCAAAATTTAGGTTACATATCTTCTTTTCTTTGATCATTTATCTTGTTTAATCTTGTTTACAAGTGATCCAATCTTTCTTTTCAAAGTGCAAGATGTGACAACCGGCAATTTTAGGTTTAAAATTATTTATAAACTTGAAACGCTTTACTTTGAATACATGAAACTTGACTTTACGTATAACCGTTAGGTTATCCCGCGTATAACGAGAAACATCGTTGAGCACGTTCCGCCTCTAAACTAAGTTTAGTCTACATTATGCAAGTATATTATCATTCTCATGAGCATAATTTACAAGTCATATGCATTCGGTTTTACAACTTTTGCGTAAGTCCTTCCAAACTTGCACTATATTTCATACATGCATGCACAACTTACGCAATACCATCACTATATTTGAACTAACACCTTATATACTTATACACATACAAACTAAATGTTTTCCACCCCCTATATAAGCAAAAACCAGACCCCTATTATTTATATACACAAAATACTACAAAATCATTCTATACTTACCATATCTACCAACTATGTCATAATATCTTGAATAACTTGCAAGATATAGTTAGCTTTTAAAATCTCCACCATCCCCCTTCCTCTTACACAAAATATTATCCTTCTCCATGCCTCCCATCTCATTCATGTCATAGTTTATCTCTAGATATCTTGCAAAAACCATCAAAGGCAAAACTAGCTAGTTGTTTCTATTTCCTTTCCTATATAAAAACCCTTTATGTCTTCATTTTTACATACACAAACACACTTATATACATCTCATCTCAGCTGATATTAGGAAATTTAAGCAAGATTCAAGGGTTTCCAAAGGAGTTCTAGGATTTTGATATTGGAAGCTAGGGTTTTGGAGTTGGAAATTAGGATTTTCTAGTGTTCTTGGGTTAGTTTGTGCACTCTTTGATCTTCAAATCACCACCACTCTTTATAAGCATCTTATTTTACATATTTTCATTCCTTATAAATATTTCATTCTTGTTTTCATATCACCATTATATACTTGTTGTGTAAAAACTTGATTTAAGACACGTTGTTATAAACCCTAAAAACTAGCAAAACTTTTGTCGACTTGCAAGCTAGTTTTTACCACTTTAAAGAACACTTATGAGCCAATTCTTGATCTTAAAAATTAGTACTACGTTTTAAGAATTTCCCTAATCAATGTTATAAATTTAAGAAATTTATTAGTATTTTAAACATTTTGTACAAGCAAAACTGTCCAGATTTATACACTAAACAAGATGGTATTTTCAATAATCTTAGGCTTAGAATATGGAACAATGGTAGTTTAACTTTTTGTAGTAAAGACATAGACTTAAACACAACAACTAGAATCACCTAAAGAGGTTAAGTAATGAAGGAGTTATGATCAAAACAAAACGCGTACAACTTTCTGAAAAATTTTAGATTTGACATTTGTTTGTTGTATGGCACTTTTGAAACCCTTAAACTTTGAACTAGACTGTAAAACTTACATTTTTGGAAAGACAACTTAAAATACTACAACCTACGCTTTTGAAAAGACTAATTTAATCAAGAAACGTTTGAGTTACAGCCTTGAGAAGTCGGGAGAACACCTTATTACAACCAATGTTCTAACTTCTTATATATAAACACTTGGAAACTTGTTTGTAAATCAATTTTGGAACTTTGTATAACTTTACTACAAGTAGATAAAGGTGATAAAAATTTATTAAACTCATGTGCATTCATTTTACTTCATATTGTAAACGCCTTATTATATAACTAGGTCACGGTTAAGATACATTGATTTGTTTGTACTCGTACTACTACTACCGAATCACCTTATTGCTTTAGGTGAGTCTTCATAGCCCTATTTTTTGTTTCACTCTTTGGGGGAGAATACATGCTCATTTATTTTGAATCAATACTAATGCTTTTCAAGACCTTGTGAGTTTCATAGTCCCACTTTTACTTAATAATTATTTTGAAATACTTTGGAGTGAGAATACATTGATCGTTTTACTTATGGACACAAGTACTTGAACCTTTACAGATTGACACTAAGTTACCACATTTGTCATGAAGTCCCCATTATCAAGAACCGTTAATTACGTAGTAAGCGTGAATGTTGTGAATAGATATATTGGGATTGAACTTCCCCGTCCGGGTGTTAGTAACTCTCACTTGACTGAATGTACTAGTCAAACGGACGCATTTCATTTGAGGAACTCTAGGTGTTTGGCAAAGCACCTATCAGGGTTACAAACAAACAAAACAATGTATACTTAAGGCTTTGGTGTCATCTGCTTAGTGCAATAGTAATACTTTTCTTATGATATCGTATTTGTTATAATAATCACACTTTTCATGATACTGTGAGTGAAGTAGTAGTCACTAAATCTTTTCATGATACTATGAGTGAAGCAGTAGTCACTAAATCTTTTCATGATACTGTGAGTGAAGCAGTAGTTACTAAATCTTGTGGTCCACATTTCAACTTACTGAACCTATGAACTCACCAACTTTATGTTGACGCTTTAGTATATATTTCTTAGGTCCGTAAATTGCAAGTTGCATGGCTAGCACTTGAAGTCTTTATGGTAGAGTCACCAGTGGAGGTCGCACTGCATTAGGTTTTTACTACATGAACATTTCTCATTTGATGTACCAAAACTTAACTTTTATTTTGATGTAAAACTTTGAGATCTTCTTGTTGTTAATGCTACTTATTTCAAATGAATCAAAGGATGTACTTTTAAAAAGACTCATGTAGAGGTCATTCTTTATGACTTGTGACTTTATGATATGAAGTCACGCCCCCGATTACCTTCCACTGCACATATTTTAGGGGTGTGACACAAGAGAAGAATACTCGTATTCGCCAAGATACAAAGTGTTATAGATTAGTTTGTACATTCGTAACCTTGTTACATTCTTGTTGTAATTTGTACATCAACCACATGACCTCCAATATTGTTTTGTTGTTAGATCATGTTAGTATTTAAGTCCTGAATATACGTGTGTGACCGGGTTAGTATTTTAGTCCTCAAAATACATTTGTGAGTAAGAAATTAGTTCTAACTAGATTAGAATAACTAGATTAGAACTCGACATTTAGCTTAGTGTCGGAAATTGGTGTAAGCAACGATTGTACGGTTTTCTCAGCCTGAAGGGAGCTTGTTGACATAGTGAAGTGAACTCTCGAGTTGCGTACTCGGGGAGTAGAGTAGCGCGAAGAGGAGCTTCATTACCGAGCAACTATAAATCTTTGTGTTGTGGTTTGATCTTTCTAACTCTTTATTATTGTCTTGCATTTTATATTTCGTAGTTATTATTGTCTATTATTATATTATGTTCATATTGTGATTGATTCATCTTACGCAAACTCGGATCTAAAAGTTTTGAAATAAAAAATTTAAAACGTTAAAAATGGTAAAACTATTAAACCCCCATTCTAGTTTTCCACAAAGGTGTGTTTAGGTTATCGTGTGAAAGCGAGTGTGTGTTTGGTAGATGTTAGCCTACGTTTTATGAAGTGATGGTCATTATTTATTCACGAACCTTATAATAGTATAGAATTATGTTTACAGGATTCCTAAATCTAATATTGTATACGTTTTGGAATTTATCCTAAACACGAACCAAGAGGGTATGTGTTTAAGGGTCCTTACGCTATAAAAGGAGTGTGTGTTTGTGTTCATTCCAATCAAAACAACCTTCTTCTTCTAGCTTATTTCCACCATCTCTTATCTATCTTCTTTGCTTATTTTTGTGTGCTTATTTATGTGTGAAGCATGTAAGAGTAAGTCTTACAAGTGGTATCAATCGTTCGGGGTAGGCAAAGGGGTGCTTGTGTGGTTTTATAGCTTATTAGAACTTATTTCATGGGCTTATTTAAGGTTTAGAAGGTCACAGCTTATTGTGGGTTTTTGTATATTTCATATTAAAAGCTTTAAGCTTTGGTTCTCAAATAGGTTCGAACTTATTGTTTAATCTTTCACGTGGATTATTTGTGGTCTAAAGAGTTCATTTAAGCTTATTTTTATCCTTTTGTTTTGTTAGCGTATTTTTCGAATAGAAAACCTAAAAACTTGCTTAAAAATGAACAAAAACTAATCAAGCTTGGTACTTTATGTTTTGTAATTGTGTTTTACTTCATTCTTAGCTTAAATGTTTAGCCCTTGAAGCTTATTCGTGTGGTTGTAAGCTTATTTTTAATCAGGCGGTTTATGCTTTTTGTTTGAAGATTTTTGAAAAAAATAGGAAATAGGACACATAGTACTAGCGGTTTACCAGGTTTACAATACGTGGTTTAAGCCTCATTAAGCGGTTTATAGGTCGCGGTTTAATAGGGCTTGCACGCGGTTTATAAGAAGCGATTTTTGAAACACTTATTACGATGTTTAAGTTTATCTCGTGGTTTTAAAAGTTCTCATGGTTTAAATTTTATCTTACGGTTTAAGGTCTTGAAAGCAGGTGGTTTATCTTGTCCTTGAGATTTAAGGTCAGGCGGTTTAAGTGAAATTATGCTCGCGGTTTATGTTAGGGTTTCAACAGGCGGTTTAACTTGTTCTCGCGATTTAAGTTTGAGCTCGTGGTTTAACTTTTCTCTCGGTTTAAGAAGCTCACGGTTTAACAAGTTTAAAGTTTATCAAGTGGTTTAAGGGTATAATTTCTCGCAGTTTAAGGTGTTCAAGGTCGTGGTTTTAGTTCGAGGCACAAGGGTGAGTTCACTCGACCTCTACTGAGTTAACTCAAGGTGACGAGCCAGCTAGGGTTTTAGAAATCTTATAAGTTACAAGCCCTATTTCTTAATTACAATATATACCCTCACACTTAGAAACCTTTATACCATTCGTCTTTACAAGTTCACTTAACCAAAGTTAACCTAAATTGTTGAATCTTATTACACCGTTAGTCCTTATAAGCAAACAAACCAAGCATTCATTAACAAAAGCATTCAAATTTCACAAAACCATAACACCACTTTATCTATTAAGATCCTGATTCACACACATTTGCAATGTCGACTCAACAAGACATTTATGCTGCTGATTCGGAAAACTGTCCTCCTATACTCAACAAAGACAACTATGTTCCATGGTCAAGTCGTCTTCTATGTTATGCAAAGAGCAAACCCAATGGGGAATTGCTAGTGAAATCTATTCTTGGGGGTCCATACCAATACCGGATGATTAAAGAACCTGGTAACCCAAATCATACTCCTCTTGTACTACCATCTTCTCACTTACAGACTGATGATGAACTTACTGCAACAAAAGCAAAGCAAGTTAAGGCTGATGATCAAGCTATTCAAACTATCCTCATAGGTCTTCCTGAAGACATATACGCTACAGTAGACAGCTATAATAGCACGAAGGAGATTTGGTTACGCGTTCAAAAAATGATGAAAGGTACTGATATTGAGGTTTAGGAGAAAGAAGCAAAGTTTCTCAATGAATTGGAAAGGTTTACGTCTACAGAAGGGGAATCCGTTGAATCTTACTATCATCGTTTCACAAAGTTAATGAATGATCTAGACAGAAACTAAATAACTCCAAAGAAAATTTCATGCAATCTCAAGTTTCTCAATAATCTCCAGCCAGAATGGAAACGTTATGTCACTCTTGTTCATTAAATGAAGAAACTGCATGATGTGGATTACAACCAGTTATATGACTACTTGAAACAGAATTAGGAGGAGGTTAATGAAGTCAGAGCATAGAGACTTTCAAGAACACATGATCCTCTGGCATTTATGGCAAATACTCAAACTCTTTACACATATCCAGTGTTTCACCCAGATCAACCATCACACATTACCTACATGCAACCTCCACAACCCAACAACAACTATGTCCAACAACCTCCATTCAACATGAACTACATGCAACAACAAATTCAAAATCCTAAAGACATAACAGATCCTACAACTGCAATGAACATGGCACTTGTACTCATGGCTAAGGCATTTAAGCTAAACTACACCACACCAAAAAACAACAACTAAAGAATTTCATAAAACCCTTGCAACAGATAGATTACATAACCGGTTATGAATATAGGTCGAGACAGACTGATGCAAATGGTTGGAGGAAATGGTGAGAATCAATTTAGATAGTATGCTAGGCAGAATGCAGGGAATTAGATTGGGTATAATGTAGGGTAGAATGCAAGGAATTAGAATGGGGATAATGCAGTGCAGAATGTAAGGAATCAGGTTGGGCAGAATGCAGTTCAGAATTCAGGTATTCAAAATGTTGGAAATCAGAATGGGCTTACTGTTGTTTCGGGGATTGCTAATCAGAATAGGAATGGAAATGTTGTAGCAGCACGGGCTGAGGGTAATGGTAATGGGAACAATGCTAATCAGATAAGGTGTTACAACTACCGAGGAGTGGGTCATTATGCTAGGAACTGCATAGTCAGGCTAAGGAGAAGGGATGTTGCTTATCTTCAGACTTAGTTGTTGATTGCTCAAAAGGAATAAGCAGGGATCCAACTCCAAGTTGAGGAATTTGATTTAAAGGCTGATGCTGCTGAGTGCGAAGAGATTGAGGAAGTCAATGCGAACTGCATTTTAATGGCCAATTTGCAGCAAGTGTCTACATCAGGTACTCATGCTGACAAAGCTCCTATCTACAATTCAGATGGATCAGTTGAGGTTATCAAAATTTGTTTATGGTGCATCAACTTAGGTTGCTCCAAGCATATGACCGGGAATCTGAAGTTGTTCATCAACTTCGACTGGAAGTTTATGGGAACTGTTCACTTTAGGAATGATCAGGTTGCAACAATTCTGGTTTACGGTGTTCTTCAATGGGGGAACATGTTGATTACATGGGTTTATTTCGTTGAGGGCTTAGGACATAATTTGTTCTCGGTTGGACAGTTTTGTGATTCAGATTTTGAGGTTGCATTCAGAAGGAACTCATGCTTTGTCAATCTAGATGGAGTTGATCTGTTGAAAGGAAATCGCTCTACAAACCTTTACACCATCAACCTCCATGAAATAACTTCTGAATCTCCAATTTGTCTCATGGCTCGTGCTACATCAACCAAGTCATGGTTATGGCATCAACGTTTATCCCACCTTAATTTTGACATCATAAATACTCTTGCAAAATACAATCTCATCACAGGTCTTCCAAAATTCAAATACACGAAAGATCATCTTTGTCCATCATGTGAGCAGGGAAAAAGTAAAAAGTTACCTCACAAACCAAAACCTGTTCTAGATTCTAAAAATAGGTTACACCTACTTCACATGGATTTGTGTGGGCCAATGAGAGTCTAAAGCATCAATGGGAAGCGGTATGTTCTGGTGATTGTAAATGATTACTCTCGTTACACTTGGGTACACTTTCTCATATCAAAAGATGAAGCACCAGAAGTGATCATTACATTTCTAAAGAAAATTCAAGTTCTACTACAAGCTCTTGTCATTATTGTAAGAACTGCCAACGGAACAGAATTCACAAATCAAGTACTTAAGGCTTACTTTGAATATGTTGGCATTTTTCACCAAACATCAGTTGTTAAAACTCCTCAGCAAAACAGGGAAGTTGAACGAAGAAATCGAACGTTAGTGGAGGCTGCTCGAACGATGCTGGTATTTTCAAGTGCTCCGTTATTCTTATGGGCTGATGCTGTAGCTACTGCATGCTATACTCAAAACCGATCCCTAATTCATAAAAGATTCAACAAAACAACATACGAACTAATTAACGAAAGAAAACCGGATATCTCGTATCTACATGTATTCAGGGCTCTTTGTTATCCCAAGAATGATCGTGAGGATATTGGGAAGCTTGGTGCTAAAGGTGATATAAGCTTTTTCATTGGTTATTCTTCTACTTCCTGTGCTTACAGAGTTTACAACTGAAGGACAAAGAAGGTCATGGAGACGATGAATGTCACATTTGATGAGCTTTCAGCAATGGCGTTTGAACAACGCAGTTCAAAACCCAAGCTTTAAGGTATGACTTCTGGACACATCAGCTTATGATTCGATCTTACTTATGCTCCGTCAATAATAACATCGCAAAAACCAACTGGACGTGATTTGGAACTCTTGTTTGAAGCAATGTATGATGATTATATGGG
The DNA here is from genome assembly GCA_026074375.1 of Tanacetum coccineum. NCBI lineage: Eukaryota > Viridiplantae > Streptophyta > Magnoliopsida > Asterales > Asteraceae > Tanacetum > Tanacetum coccineum. Next base: position 17,240 of record BQNB010139221.1, read on the forward strand.
TGGTCAACTGTCAGATGCTACAAGAACTTCTCCCACTGCACCGTCAACTCTGAATCTTTAGACTCCAGTCGCATCTACAACAACTTTAGAAAATGGACTGACACCAACAAATTCATCTACAGCGGCTCCAGCTATTCCAAACACCTCACAGGATGTTGACGAGCTACAATAACAACAACAACATTTTCAGCAACAACTCAAACAACCACAACTCCAATCTGAAGAAGTTGCCGATAATGTTAACAATGTCCTGTTAGACGAGAATATGTTTGTTGGGAATTATTGATTTGATGAGACAAAATAAATAAAAGAATGAAACAAGAAGGACTTAAATGCAAAGCTAGAATTC